>JADZMA010001672.1:0-16061 GCA_020796225.1 Arion vulgaris
GTTTTAGTGAAAGAAGCGAATCTAATCAGACTTGATTCCATAGAAGAGGTCAAGTGAGTTGTCCAGTGCAGAACGGTGTGGATAAATTGCTGGACAAGACAATCACAGGCAAAATAAAGAGAGTAAGGGATAGAGCGAGAGAGAGAGAGAGTGAGAGAGAGAGATAGAGAGAGTGAGGGAGAGAGAGCGAGAGAGAGAGCAAGAGAGAGATAGGACGAGATAGATGTATACAAATAATAACACATTGCTGATATATTGAACATATAATAACAGAAAATTGAAGATTACAAATCTAAGCTCTGAAAAAGAACCGAAATGACTAAAAGCACATTCAATAATATAGGATAGATAATAAAAGCTACATAAGTAAATAATAAGATAAAAATAATAGTCATCAGATGATTCATAATACATATACAACAATAATGTATGTTACATCAACATGAATACTAAACAAACAGAGAGTTGTGGACAATATTAATAGCTGTAAGCTGTATGTTACATCAACATGAATACTAAACAAACAGAGAGTTGTCGACAATATTACCAGCTGTAAGCTGTATGTTACATCAACATGAATACTAAACAAACAGAGAGTTGTCGACAATATTACTAGCTGTAAGCTGTATGTTACATCAACATGAATACTAAACAAACAGAGAGTTGTCGACAATATTACCAGCTGTAAGCTGTATGTTACATCAACATGAATACTAAACAAACAGAGAGTTGTCGACAATATTAATAGCTGTAAGCTGTATGTTACATCAACATGAATACTAAACAAACAGAGAGTTGTCGACAATATTACTAGCTTCATGATGAGTTTTTTTTTAACAATGTAAATATTTCATAAAGAAACAAAGAATGAAGTCGTTGAAAAAGATAGAGAAAAAGACGGAATCGTTGAAAGAAATGAGCAGAAAATAATCAAATATTTTACGACATTGTTAGATGGCATAGCAGAATCCCGCTAAAGAGCAAAAATAACAATCACTCAAGCCACCAGAACAGCGCAAGACATAAACACATAAAACAGACAACCACGACACCGGGGGCAAAAACACGGTAACAGTGTGACGAAACAAAAGAAGAAGAAATTGTCTGTCAAGAAAATCTCTCAAAATAGTGATAAGGATTGTTTGATGACATGAACATGATATTTATCATCAAGAATTACAGCCTAGCCAAATCCAACATCTCGACCATAGAGAGGTACACTACAGACAACCATGGATGTGGAGACAATCTTTCTTCATGATAATGATGATGACACAAAGAACGTGAGATGTCCCAGCAGCGCTGGTAGTATAACATATTCTATATAAAACAGAACAAAGACATTTGATGCAATACTAACTTTACTACTCAGTTTTGTCAGGCATTTACATTATTGTTTTTATAAATTGGAAATAAAACAAGAATTGTCAAAACAACATCAGCTTTGACAAGTTTACATCAAAAAAAGAAACTCCAAGTTATCTAGTTTAATACTAAGGAATTTTTCCATAAAAAGTTGTTGTATCATTCCTAACATATGCCATCAAGAATTGCTGTATCATTCCTAACATATGCCAGCAAGAGTTGTCGTATCAATTCTAACATACGCCAGCGAGAGTTGGTGTATCATTCCTAACATATGCCAGCGAGAGTTGGTGTATCATTCCTAACATATGCCAGCGAGAGTTGGTGTATCATTCCTAACATATGCCAGCAAGAGTTGTCGTATCAATTCTAACATACGCCAGCGAGAGTTGGTGTATCATTCCTAACATATGCCAGCAAGAGTTGTTGTATTAATCCTAACATATGCTAGGAAAAGTTGCTGTATCAATCCTAACAAATGCCAGCAAGAGTTGTTGTATTAATCCTAACATATGCCCTCAAGAGTTGTTGTATCAATCCTAACATATGCCATCAAGAGTTGTTGTATCAATCCTAACATATGCCAGCAAGAGTTGTTGTATCTATCCTATCATATGCCATCAAGAGTTGTTGTATCAGAACTAACACATGCCAGCAAGAGTTGTTGTATGAATCCTAACATATGCCAGAAAGAGTTGTTGTATTAATCCTAACATATGCCAGCAAGAGTTGTTGTATCAATTCTAACACATGCCAGCAAGAGATGTTGTATCAATCCTAACATGTGCCCTCAAGAGCTGTTGTATAAATCCTAGCATATGCCAGCAAGAATTGTTGTATGAATCCTAACATATGCCAGAAAGAGTTTGGTATCAATCCTAACACATGCCAGCAAGAGTTGTTGTATTAATCCTAACATATGCCAGGAAGAGTTGTTGTATCAATCATAACACATGCCAGCAAGAGTTGTTGTATTAATCCTAACATATGCCATCAAGAGTTGTTGTATCATTCCTAACATATGCCAGAAAGAGTTGTCTTTGTATCAATCCTAACATATGCCATCAAGAGTTGTTGTATCAGAACTAACACATGCCAGCAAGAGTTGATGTATCAATCCTAACACATGCCATCAAGAGTTGTTGTATCATTCCTAACATATGCCATCAAGAGTTGTTTCATTAATTCTAACATATGCCATCAAGAGTTATTGTATTAATCCTAACATATGCCATCAAGAGTTATTGTATTAATCCTAACATATGCCAGCAAGAGTTAGAAAATAACTAAGAAGTATGATGAAGGCATATGAAAATAAATATCTGTAAAAAAGAAAATAAACACAAAATTGTTAGAATTCAGGAGAAGTGATGAAAACAGAGAAATGTCTGATCAGCCACTAGTAGCAGTTATTATAAGAAAGATAAGATGGAGATATGTTGTCTGATCAGCCACTTGTAGCAGCTATTATAAGAAAGAGAAGATGGAGATATGTTGGACATAGTATTTCTGATAAACAGAAATGAACAAAGAATAATGAAACAGGCATTGAAGTGGAAGGCAAAGGATTCAAGAAAAGAAGGATGCCGATGGAAAACCTTTTAATGAACTTTACTAAGAGGCAAGAAACATTGATCTTTTTCCCAAAAAAATATTGAACGAGTTGCTCAGGATAAAACGGTATGGAGAAATTATTGCAGGTCCTGCGAACGATAGCTGTACGAGAAATACCACAAGTAGTAGTAGCAAACATACCAGAGCCAACATAGGAACTAGAAATTGATATTTCAACAGCCATGCGAGATGAGATCCTGACATTCATAACATCTCGTAATAGTAGCAAGACACCAGAGTATGGTAATTTCAACATGGAAATTATATTATTCAAATAAACCCAGAACTCTCAGCTATTTTACTATTACCATTGTTGACATCTATATGAAATACACCACAAATACATGATGCATTGAACAGAGGAGTTATCTTCAAGATACACAAGGAGGGCTTCCATGTCGATTGCAACAACTGACGTGGAATAACCCTCATTTCTGTCCCAAGCAAAATCTAAAGTCAAACCATCATACATTGTATTACTGATACAGTAGATAAGACACTCAGAAACAACAAGCAGGATTTCATAGAGAACTGACGCAACGGTATAGACGAAATATTGACTGGAAGAAATAGCATAGAATAATGCATAGATTGACAAAATAAACTCTATAAAAACTATATTATCTTGTGTGTCCACCAAAACAAACCAATATTTGGAAAAGTAAATTTTTCAACTGGATCAGTAGGTTATTATCAGATTAATGGCGTCTCCGTTAGCCATCGTGGATGCTCACGACCAATATGCTTGAGTACAGTTTTCAAATTAGTGTTGTGATCTGCAAAGTAACTGTCAAGGTAACGTTTAGAGTCCTCATTCATCAGTGGGTAGTCTCTCCCCATAGTCATTCCCAAACATCCGGTATCTATTCGGCAGAAAAATTTTTTCACAGGGTCGTACCTGCAAATGTAAATTCAAAAAGTAATGCAAGAAAGATTATGGATACAACAGATGCAGTTGACAATGATTTCGCGAGTGTCGGAGAGATGTTATAATAATAAATATAGATATTAGTGATGATAAGTTATATAACGTTTTCTATTACTATTGATAACTTTACTATACGGAGGAAAATGCTGGAGAATGACAGAACAAGGTATGTCCAAACTCTCATTGTTCCATATAACTTGTCTGCGAATACTCTTATATGTCCCTTTACCAATACTATCTTTAATCAAGAACTGCTTGCGCTGTGTCAACAAGAGAATATGAGCACCATCATCCAAAAGAGACGATGGAGATGGATAGCAGAGGGTAAAATAAAACATGGAAGACTCAAAACAACCTAAAGGAGAGCAGTAGAACAAGAACAGAAATAAATGAATCACAGCTGGAACACAATATAGAGAACGGCAAAGATTAGAGAAGAATGGTGTTGCTGCCCTAATCGCCAGGGGCGTCACAGGCTAAAGAGAGAGAGAGAGAGAGAGAGCAGTACTATTTATGTGATTAGCGTTACAGTAAGTCCTATCATAACAGAACGTGTTGAAACTATACAAATATTCTCACAAGAAAAAAACAATACCAAAGTTACATGAGATTTAATCATATATTCTGACCTTAGTTTCTTACTGAAGTCTATAAATGGTTGTACATTGAGAAACGTTTGTAGTTTGTTTACAACTGAGACAGGATCATCCTTCAACTCATCACCGTCTACCAGGTAGATCTGCAAAGTTATCACAACGATGAGTGTTTGATCAATGAAGGGAAAATTAAGTTATGTGACGACAAATATAAAGAAATAAATGATATAATTGAAGATATAGGATATACTGTCAATGTTGTTAAAGATTCAGAGTATTTCTTAAAGAAAAATAATGATGAAGGTGGAAAAAAAGTAGATAATGAAGATGATGATAACGATAAGAAAGTAGATGATAAAGATGATAAAACAATAATATAGATAATGCACAAGTAGTAGCTGCTGAAGATAAAACGAGTCATCAAAATGAATAAGACACAAACCATGAAGATGACCAAGATCATGAAGATGAAGTAGATCATGAAGATGACCAAGATCATGAAGATGAAGTAGATTATGATAACGGCGACAAAATGAAAAGATGATGGCAGAGGTAATGTATATTATGAAAATAAAGATGGATAGAAATGCAGAGGCTGTAGATGATCATGGTGCTGTTGATATACGCAAACAAGTAGGAAATATTTCAAGAATGCCACACCACTGTGTCATGAGTGCTCATGAACAAATAACTTGTCCACAACAAAACTTTGTCAACCTAACAGTCCTTCGTTATTTTTCTTCCTCACCTCGCTCTCTGCAGTAGTTATGCTCTGTCATAATGACCTCCAGAGTCTATCTTCTCGTGGTATGATCTTCTTGTGTCGGTATGCATCTTCCCGTGTAGCATCTTTGTGGTATGTATCTTCTGTGGTATGTATCTTCTTGTGGTATGCATCTTCTTGTGGTATGCATCTTCTGATGTATCATCTGGTATGATCTTTGTGGTATGCATCTTTCGTGGTATGTATCTTCTGTGGTATGCATCTTCTTGTGGTATGATCTTCTCGTGGTATGTATCTTCTGTGGTATGTATCTTATCTGGTATGTATCTTCATAGTGTATTCAACTCATCGTGCATATGTCATCTTTCTTGGGTATGTATCTTTTGTGGTATGTATCTTCTAGTGTATGTATCTCTCTTATTTCAGGAGTGACTCCTTCCATAATGATATTCTCAACCTAGTGTCATTTATATGTCCAAAATACTTCACTTTTCATTCTCAATGGTGACATGCTATTTCTGTGAGTGGGACAGCTTATAAGAAAAACTCTGTGCAGTGAAGTCACTCCTTTATATTTGAACTGTTTAGTCTGTTCACTTTATAACTTCATATTTGAACTATTTAGTCTGTGCACTTTATAACTTCATATTTGAACTCTTTAGTCTGTGCACTTTATGACTTTATATTTGAACTCTTTAGTCTGTGCACTTTAAAACTTTATATTTGAACTCTTTAGTCTGTGCACTTTATAACTTCATATTTGAACTCTTTAGTCTGTGCACTTTATAACTTTATATTTGAACTCTTTAGTCTGTGCACTTTATAACTTCATATTTGAACTCTTTAGTCTGTGCACTTTATAACTTTATATTTGAACTATTTAGTCTGTGCACTTTATAACTTTATATTTGAACTCTTTAGTCTGTGCACTTTATAACTTAAAATCACAACCTTTAGTAACGCAAAAAACGAACTTCTGTAATGTTCTCATCACCATAAAATAGCTTGCCTTGAGCAGAACTTTGCCAATCTAACAGTTCTTTGAAATTTCTCTCTCTCATAGGTCAGATGTCCCACCTCTTCAGACGTCATGCTCTAATCATCAGTTACATCCTGAATCCATCTTCTCCGTGGTCATATTCTCCACCCCTATGCCAGAATGCCTCCTTCCTTGATGTCCTCTCCAGCCTTCATGTCTCTTTACAATAATAATTACTCTCCTACCGTTATACGTTACATAGGGACTGCAAGAAATGTCTCCATACCGCTCTATCCTGGGCAACTCACTCAATCTCCTCCATGGAACTGAGACTGATATTTCTTGCCTCTATCAGCAAAGTTCGTTTCAGTGTCTTTTTATATGCCCAACATATTGCAATTTTGAATTGTCTATGTGTAGCATCAGCCATCTTTCTTTGATTTTGAGTTCTTTCTGGATAGATCTATTTGTTCTCTTCTCTGTCCATGATATACAGAGGACTCTTCTGTAACACTCATGCTCAAAATCACATGTGTTTTTCTACCACCTTATTAAATGTCCATGCTTCACACCCATACATTATGAATATCTATGCTTTTAGCTTTCTCATGTTTGCTTTTTTGTCAGTTCCATTACATATTGATTTTAATAGTTTAATATTTGTGTAGGGTCATGTTTGTTCTCGTCCCATTTCCATCTGTTGTTAGTAGTGAACCAAGATATCACAAACTTGTCACATTTCCATCTGTTGTTAGTAGTGAACCAACATATCAAAAACTAGTCACATTTCCATCTGTTGTTAATAGTGAACCAAGATATCACAAACTTGTCACATTTCCATCTGTTGTTAGTAGTGAACCAAGATATCAAAAACTAGTCACATTTCCATATGTTGTTAGCAGTGAACCAAGATATCAAAAACTTGTCACATTTCCATCTGTTGTTAGCAGTGAACCAAGATATCAAAAACTTGTCACATTTCCATCTGTTGTTACCAGTGAACCAAGATATCAAAAACTTGTCACATTTCCATCTGTTGTTAGCAGTGAACCAAGATATCAAAAACTTGTCACATTTCCATCTGTTGTTAGCAGTGAACCAAGATATCAAAAACTAGTCGCATTTCCATCTGTTGTTAGCAGTGAACCAAGATATCAAAAACTTGTCACATTTCCATCTGTTGTTAGCAGTGAACCAAGATATCAAAAACTAGTCACATTTCCATATGTTGTTAGCAGTGAACCAAGATATCAAAAACTTGTCACATTTCCATCTGTTGTTAGCAGTGAACCAAGATATCAAAAACTTGTCACATTTCCATCCGTTGTTAGCAGTGAACCAAGATATCAAAAACTTGTCACATTTCCATCTGTTGTCAGCAGTGAACCAAGATATCAAAAACTTGTCACATTTCCATCTGTTGTCAGCTGTGAATCAAGATATCAAAAACTTGTCACATTTTCTATTTTCTCTCCGTTGATTAAACCAATATCCTTTTGTCCTGTTTGTTTTATCCTCTATCATTCCTTTTGTTATTGTTACATTGAGATACAGATTTTGTTATTGTTACATTGAGATACATATTTTGTTATTGTTACATTGAGATACATATTTTATTATTGTTACATTGAGATACAGATTTTGTTTTTGCTACATTGATATACAGATTTTGTTATTGTTACATTGAGATATAGATTTTGTTATTGTTACATTGAGATACAGATTTTGTTATTGTTACATTGAGATACAGATTTTGTTATTGTTACATTGAGATACAGATTTTGTTATTGTTACATTGAGATACAGATTTTGTTATTGTTACATTGAGATACAGATTTTGTTATTGTTACATTGAGATATAGATTTTATTATTGCTACATTGAGATATAGATTTTGTTATTGTTACATTGAGAAACAGATTTTGTTATTGTTACATTGAGATACAGATTTTGTTATTGTTACATTGAGATACAGATTTTGTTATTGTTACATTGAGAAACAGATTTTGTTATTGTTACATTGAGAAACAGATTTTGTTATTGTTACATTGAGATACAGATTTTGTTATTGTTACATTGAGAAACAGATTTTGTTATTGTTACATTGAGAAACAGATTTTGTTATTGTTACATTGAGATACAGATTTTGTTATTGTTACATTGAGATACAGATTTTGTTTTTTCCCCTTTCTCTTGTACTTCCATTATTAATGTCTCCTTTCTTTTATGCGATGTTGTCAAAAACACTGCATCTTCAGCATATATTAGTTCAGGTTTTTCTCTTCCTCCGATTATAAAACAATCGTATTGTTCTTTTCCGCTACCTTCTGTAAAATTCTTTAAGATGTTTTCAATATATATGTTAAACAGACATGGCGACAGAATGTAGCTTTGTTTGTTTCCTGTTTTATGTAAAAACAACAATAATCCTGCTGTGTCATAATTATATCACTTTATTTATACACTTTATTTAATACCAACACATTTTGTTTCGGAATCATTGATGGAAGACATGACAGAAGAAACGATGGAAGACATGAGGGAAGACATGACGGAAGACATGACGGAAGATATGATGGAGGACATGACGGAAGACATGATGGAAGACATGACGGAAGACATGATGGAAGACATGACGGAAGACATGATGGAAGACATGACGGAAGACATGATGGAAGACATGACGGAAGACATGATGGAAGACATGACGGAAGACATGACGGAAGACATGATGGAGGACATGACGGAAGACATGATGGAAGACATGAGGGAAGACATGATGGAAAACATGATGGAAGACATGAGGGAAGACATGACGGAAGACATGATGGAAGACATGAGGGAAGACATGACGGAAGACATGATGGAAGACATGATGGAAGACATGATGGAAGACATGATGGAAGACATGATGGAAGACATGATGGGAGAAATGATGGAAGACATGATGGAAGACATGATGGAAGACATGATGGAAGACATGATGAAAGACATGATGAAAGACATGATGGAAGACATGACAAAAGACATGATGGAAAACATGATGGAAGACATGATGGAACACATGATGGAAGACATGATGGAACACATGATGGAACACATGATGGAAGACATGATGGAACACATGACGGAAGACATGATGGAAGACATGATGGAAGATATGATGGAAGACATGACGGAAGACATGATGGAAGACATGACGGAAGACATGATGAAAGACATGATGGAAGACATGACGGAAGACATGATGGAAGACATGATGAAAGACATGATGGAAGACATGATGGAAGACACGACGGAAGACATCACAGAAGACATAACAAAAAGTAGGTACAGCATTAGAACCGCAGTAGCATATTTGTTAGTGAACAACTGGTTTCTTAAACTAGTGGTCCGAGTACAATACCACTGTGAGCGTGGATTATATTTTCCAACTGTAACGGCTCTCTTAATACTATTACAATGTGTAATGTGTGTATACTTTTGTTACAATATCTATTCTACCTTGCTCATTCTTACCCGATCTGCAGCAAAATAGTGCAACCATCTTGCTAAGTGTATCACATAGGCACTAGACTTGAGACACCTGTTCCGGGCTTTTCGTAGAAATAAAGGCGCCTTGTTTGAGGCGCTAACAAACTGGTAAAATGTGTAGTTGATGGCTGCAGGGTCCATCCTAAATCGTAAATGCTAAAAATAGATGTAGGTAACATTTAAGAAAATTAATAATTATTATACTTTGTTTATCAAGTAATTTTATTTTGTTATGATTTATTTATGATTTATTTCTATTTGTAATTGTTTGATTATCTTTCTGTTTACTAATGTTTATTTCTATATGTTATTGTTTGATTATATTTCTGTTTACTCATGTTTATTTCTATATGTTAATGTTTGATTATGTTTATGTTTACTAATGTTTATTTCTATATGTTAATGTTTGATTATGTTTATGTTTACTCATGTTTATTATACAACGTGTGTCTGGATGTTAGTTTTTTTTTATCTTCTCCTTCTTGCAATGCTCCATATCGACCACTTGTTAAACCACTCTTTGTGATTTGTATATGATCTGAGATTAAGAGCGATTGGATTGTGCATTGTGCCAGTTATGCGTCTACAAGTAGGCCAGCGCATACGATTTCTGTGACGCTTTTTATTTACTAACTTAGCTTCCCTAGGACCTAAATTGGTCGCCTCTTACGACATGCTTTATAGGTCACAGTGTTACTATTTTTGCTCCCCGTGAGCCCCAGCAACACACGGGCGATTATTTTATCTTAGCTTGTTTATAATTCATTTATTCATTTTAAATTACTTGTAGAAGTTTACTTATCTCTATTTATAAAACTGACTGTCGGGATGTGTGCCCCTATAGAAAGCTTCAGTTTACATCCAATATTCACCATTTTTTCTGCAAAATTGTATCTTCAAAATTAAAAATTAGCTAAAGAAACCGTGTCAAAATTGTATCAATATTAGCTTTACAATTAAATTTAATCGATTTCTTGATGCCTAACCACGTATTTTACCACGTGGTGATAGGTTGGTATACCAGTTAAAGGGATATAATCACTAAAATGATCACATAAGCATGGATTACTTCCCTTATTCAAAATACGTTATTAGCTATTCAACGTATGCTACATACACGCAAAAGCTATGTCAGCAGTTTCAAGACTGTATTAGATTAGTGCTGCCTGCGGACGACAGTAAAATTGCAATCGGCGCTGACATAGTTCTGGCCAGTCAACACGAGCGGACGTAAAGCGCGCCTGTAATAAATGATGTTCTGGGATTAATTTGAGATTTGTCTGCTTTAACCATGCTCAGTTATATGTGGCATGTCTAGAGTTGAAAGTGAAACAATTTATATATGCTTACAAACAACGGGCAAACAAGGAATGTTGTTTACTATCAGGCTCTCACAGAGAAATAAATATAACTTACACAATAATTATGTAATTTTTGCTAATTGAAACAAAATAGTACCATTAAAACCATTTTTTATATAATCTAAATTTCCGATACATACGTTTTCGAATCTGAGCAAAGCCGGGTTAATTAGCTAATTTATTTATAAGTGTAATTGTGTTTGTATATGTGTGTAATTATGTTTGTATATGTGTGTAATTATGTTTGTATATATGTGATTATGTTTGTATATATGTGATTATATTTGTATCTTATCTTATCTTAACCACATTTGCCGTGAAGCGCCGTGAGGAGAGTTAGTTTCTATCTTGTGCCAGGTGTGTTGCGCTTGACATTGTCAGTCCATGCTTTCGCAGGACTCTGAGATGTTATCTATCCATCGTGTTCTTGGCCTGCCTCGTGCTCTGCGCCCTGAGTGTCGATTATTATAGGCACGTGATGGTAGTAAATGTGGTTCCATTCTCATTAGATGGCCGAACCATTTTAATCTTTGCTTCTCGATGTACTGTATGCATGGTATAATACCAACGATGCTTTTGATATTCTCGTTTCTCACTCTATCTCGCCTTGTAACGTTGACAGCTTTTCGTAGACATCTCATTTCACATGTAGTAATCTATCTTTCTTGTGTCTTAGTCAGGGGCCATGTTTGGCAGTGATAGCAGAGAGTTGGAATAAATATGCACTTTATCAGTTGTCGTTTTACTGCCATGTTAATGCTTGGATGTTTTAATAGTGGTGACAGTTGGTATGTCACTGCATTTGCCTTCTGGCATCTAGTCTCGATTTCTCTGTCCATCTTTCCATTTGCTGTGAATATACTCCCGAGATATTTGAATTCTGGAGTCTTTTCTGTTGTATTTTGACATTATTCACGTGTATACTTAGTTGACCTGTTGACCTGCTTATTGTCATGACTTCTGTTTTGGAGGTGTTAATTTTCATGTCATATTTTTCGCATGTCGCTTGCAGGGCATTTATGTGTTGTTGAAGTTTGTGTTCGTTGTTGTAAATTATACTCTGATCATCTGCAAAGAGTAGTTCGTTTATTAAATTGTAGTTGTTATCGAGGTTGTTATCTGTCTTGGTTTCTTGCGTTATCCTGTCTATGTAAATATTGAAAAGTATAGGCGAAAGCACACATCCCTGCCTTACTCCTGATGATAATTCAAATTCGTCTGTCAGGTCGTCGCTTGTTCGTACTACGCTTGAGCATTTTGGTATAGCGCTCTAATATTGTCTAATAGTTGGCCCTGAATTCCGTATTCACTTAGTATGGCCCATAATTTGTTTCTGTTTATTCTATCAAAGGCCTTTTCTTGGTCTATGAATGCTAAGTTAAGCTGTCTGTCATATTCTATGGTGTTTTCGCTGAGTTGCCTTAGTGTGAACAGGGCATCGGTGCAACTCTTTCCCTTTCTAAACCCACATTGAGCGATGTTCAGCTGTGGTTCTATTATAGGTTTGATTCTAGATTCCAAAATTTTAGCATATAATTTCCCAACATGACTTAATAATGATATGTCTCTGTATGTATTGCATTCTCTTTGTTGCCCTTTTTTCCATAGTGGTATTATGATTGCTTTCTGCCAATCTTTGGGGACTTCTCTTTCTGTCCATGCTGACTTGAAGATTTTATGTATCTATTGTATTCCTGTTTCTCCGCATGCCTTGTTTGCTTCATTGGTTATACCGTCTATACCTGCTGTCTTGTGACGTGGACTCTTCTTCACAACTTCTTCTATTTCTTGGATGAGTATATTTGGTTCTTCTATGCTTGTGTTATTTTTAAATCTATTCGCAGTTGGTGTTGGTGGTTGGTTAAGTAGTTCTTGGAAGTATTCTTTCCATCTGTTCATCCTTCCGTTTGTATTAAATATCGGTGTACCGTTTTATCATTAATAATGTCAGTGGGGTTGAAACTTTCGTCTCTTATCCTCATGGAATTGACACTTTTGAAAAAATTTCGTGGCTGTTCTTTGCATATGTTTGTATATGTGTGATTATGTTTGTATATGTAAGATTATGTTTGTATATGTAAGATTATGTTTGTATATGTAATATTATGTTTGTATATGTAATATTATGTTTGTATATGTAAGATCATTTTGTATATATGTGTGATTACGTTTGTATTTGTGTGTAATTATGTCTGTATATGTGTGCTTTTGGTTGTATATGTGTGATTACGTTTGTATTTGTGTGTAATTATGTCTGTATATGTGTGCTTTTGTTTGTATATGTTTTCTGAAAGCCCAGATTAAGCACTGTGTCCAGGAAACGCTGACTTGACAATACTGAATTTTCTCATTCTTATTCGTGTATGTTATCGTCTTGTGTATCATCGATGTCCTCTTCATATTGATTCTTATTTATGTATGTTATCGTCTTTTGTATCAGCTACGTTCTCTTCATATCTATTCTTATTCATGTATGTTATCGTCTTGTGTATCATCTATGTTCTCTTCAGATCAATTCTTATTTATGTATGTTATCGTCTTGTGTATCATCTACGTTCTCTTCATATCGATTCTTATTTATGTAGATGTTTACTTACTTCTGTAGATAGACTTACATAAACATGGTATTAGACTTACATAAACATGGTATTAGACTTACATAAACATGGTATTAGACTTACATAAACATGGTATTAGACTTACATAAACTTGGTATTAGACTTACATAAACATGGTACTAGACTTACATAAACTTGGTATTAGACTTACATAAACATGGTACTAGACTTACATAAACTTGGTATTAGACTTACATAAACTTGGTACTAGATTTAATTCAAATTACTACTAGACATACTCTAACCCGATGTCATACTGATATAAACCATACTAGCACACGGAGACAAACCCATACCTACTGCGACCTTAATATATGGTCAACTACTGCAACACTCACACCCACACACTTAACGTACACATCTACTTGGTACCACACCAAGACAACGCCACCAGGTACCACACCAAGACAACACCACCAGGTACCACACCAAAACAACGCTACCAGGTACCACACCAAAATAAGCCAACCTGGTACCACAAGTAAACCTGCTTGATTGGATCAGCAAGGATAATGACAATCTTAGCATCAGGAATCAGGGAGTGAACCCGTTTTGGTACCACCTCACTGTCAAAATAGTTGGCGTTTGTCTCAAACAGCGTGACATTGTCACTCTCTGGTTCAGGAAAATGTTTCTGATACCTGCAGATATTATTGGTATAAATCAAAATTAAAGTCTGTGTTAGCTACTACACATGAATGTGTCTATTTTGTGAATGTCTGTGCGTCACTTTGTTTGTGTAGAAATAAATATAGACATATATATATATATGTGCATGCTTGAAGAAATTTCGTTAATAAAAACTGACATGAGAGTTGTATATTAATATTTGAACTACTTAAGAAATATGTCTTATAAATCGGAAACTTTGTTTCATAAACATATATTTCTCTCGTACAGTTAATCGTTATGAACAACCTGGAAACAATATTTCCATACCACTCTGTCCTGGACAACTCGCTGAACTTCTTTTATGGAATTGAGTCCAATACTTTTGGCTACTCTCAGTAAAGTTCGTTTGAGGGTTTCCCACAGCGTACTTATTTTCTTGAATCCATTGCATTCCAATGCAATGCATGTTCTGTTATTCTTTGATCATTGCTTTTCAAAACTTATCTCCATCTTCTCTTTCTTAAAACAGTTGTTACTAGTGCGTGATCAGACATTTCTTTGATTTCATCACTTCTGAATTCGAACCCATTTTATTTTCACTATTTTTCACAGACATTTATTTTCAAATAAATTCAACTTAATTCACAGACATACAGCAGGTAGTATACATGTTAAATTCAAAACATTATAATGATCGCATTCTTGAATGTTTAATAAAAAAAATGATAATGTTGATATGAATATAACAATTATAATATAACATTATATCTCCTATTGTAACTGATTGTACAATGCAAATGTTGCTTCTCATTCGGTGCCAGTAATGATGGCGTAAACTTTTCTACTGTTAGAAGTAACGAAGCATTGTTCACAATCTAGTTGCGTTTAGAGCGATGCTTGAAAGTGAATTGCTCCACGTTTTAGGTGTGTCCACTTGCCGTTGAGCTGTATGGTGCAGTACAGCGGGACTGTGATAACCAAACATGGTAGTGTGTTAAGTGAGATTGTGATAACCGAGCTTGGTGGTATGATACATTTATTTTAAGCATACTCATTTTTTATTTGTCTTTCCTATTATACAAAAACAAACCCTCACCCAACAGTACAGAAAACAGACCACTCACTCACCAATACAGTAAATTCACCAACATATCTCATAAAGAACTTACACATTAACCAATAGACTATTCATCCATCAATAAATCATCTACCACACATCTACCAATACAGCCAATGTTACACCAATACAGACATATCTAGAAAATCGAAAGACATTGTTAACAAATCCACAATCAAACAGTACATCTACCAATCACAGAGCTCAACAACCAATGAAACAGCACATCCACCAATCAAACGACCCATCCAACACTCAAACAGCACATCCACCAATAGAACAGCACACTAACCAACCAAACATTACATCCACCAACCAAACATTACATCCACCAATAAAACAGCTCATCTACCAATCAAACAGTAAATCCACCAATCAAACGACACATCCTCAGATAGAACAGCACATCCACCAATCAAACAGTACATCCACCAGTTAAATAGTACATTCACCAATCAAACGACACATCTACCAATCAAACAGCACATCCACCAGTTAAATAGTACATTCACCAATAGAACAGCACATCCACCAATCAAACAGCACATCCATCAATAGAACAGCACATCCACCAATCAAACAGCACATCCATCAATAGAACAGTACATCACCCA
>JADZMA010001673.1:0-16060 GCA_020796225.1 Arion vulgaris
AATGTGTAATTTATAGTGTTGCATCTCTTTACCACCTGTGATGTCTTTGTGGTCTCGAACATTGTTCTGACGTTCCAGAACCCTATTCTTAGTTTAGTTTTGACCCCCACAGACTTGAATTCCCAGCGTGGGTTTCCCTTTGCGGCTTTCACCCATACTGTTCATGTGCAGTGGTACTCTTCTCAAGACCGCTGGACATCGGGGCTTTTTTTTCCTTTTTGAAGTTTCTGAAAATTTTTTTTTTTTTATGGGGCAGGTTGTTGCACTCCCCCAAACCCCCCAAACCCTGGAGGACCGGGGGCCCACTTTTAGTCTGACCTCTCCCCTTTGGACCTGCCCGGCATGGGTAACCCTTCCGGAACAGAACGTTCCTGCCGGCATTTTTCGGATCATTGAGGCACAAACCCCCCACCACTACGGTAATGGCCTAAAAAAATAATGTATAACGTGTATTTTTATTTTATAAATTAAAAAACAACAAAAAACCATGATTTATCGGGAAAAAAAAATGTCGGGCCCCCACCAACAAAATTATCACGAGCCGCCCGGGGTCGCACATACTGATGCAATCTAAAGTGCAACTGACAAAATGGTTAATCATTACGTGATCAATGCTAAGTCAACAACATTAAAAAAATTAATCATTGGTGATAAATCTAAGTGCAACTGACATTAGAATACCGGTTAATCATTCCCGGTGATGCAATGCTAAGTGCAACTGACATTAGAATCCCGGGTTAATCATTCCCGGTGATGCAATGCTAAGCCCAACTGACATTAGAATCCGGGTTAATCATTGCACGGTGATTCAATCTAAGTGCAACTGACATTAGAATACCGGTTAATCATTGCACTTGATGCAATGCTAAGCCCAACTGCATTAGAATACCGGTTAATCATTGGGTGATGCTCTAAGTCAACTGACATTAGAATACCGGTTAATCATTGAACATTGAAGAAGAGGGCAAAATTTTTTTCCTTTTTAAAAAATAAAAACATTCTATTAACTTAACAGGAACGAATTCAGCATGAAACCCAAAACTATTTATTGGTACTATAGGGCTGTAACAAATGAATAGAGATGATAGTAATAATTTGTTTAATGTGTTTTCTTTGATGGTGTTTTATCGCTGTTAGGTAAGACTGCAGTAACAATGCATACAATTGACGATCTTATCTTATCTTAACCACATTTGCTGTGAAGCGCCGTGGGAAGAGTTAGTTTTCTATCTTGTGCCAGGTGTGTTGCGCTTGACGTTGCCCAGCCCCATGCTTTCGCAGGGACTCTGAGATTTATCTATCCATCGTGTTCTTGGCCTGCCTCGTGCTCTGCGCCCTGAGGTGTCGATTATTGTAGGCACGTGATGGTAGTAAATAAAATTCCATTCTCATTAGATGCGAACCACTGATTCTTTGCTTCTCGATGTACAATATGCTGGTATAGTACCAACGATGCTTCTGATATTCTCGTTTCTCCTCTATCTCCTGTAACGATGACAGCTTTTCGTAGACATCTCATTTCACATGTTGTAATCCTAGTCAGGGGCCATGTTTGGCACTGATAGCAGAGAGTTGGAATAAATATGCAGTTTATCAGTTGTGTTTGACTCATGTTAATGCTTGGATGTTTTAATAGTGGTGGCAAGTGACGATATATAAAATTATAAATACGAATAAGTCAGTCTTACAAACACAACAACTCTACAAATCATGCTTCATCAAAATATCTGTATCAAAAAAAAATATAAGACATTTTTAAACTTATAACAAACTTTGCACTGTAGAAAAATAACATACAGAAAAGGGGTAGTGAAGCAAGCACTTTTAACATTTGTAATTTGCCATTCTCACATTTGTATCATATTTTATATCAAATTAAAGGGAAAAAAATCAAAAAACTACATTGGAAGTTTTGCAAGGAAAATTTTTCACCAGGAAGAATAATTAAATGGCAGAAAATATTTTCCTTTCCTCCCGGCATACATTTTGCTTGGAATATTTTCCTTATCATTTTCCGTATTATATTGTCTCTTATGATATCTATGTATACAACTTGATATTACGTTGCATTGATTTCCTCTGTTATAGATAACTACATGCACGATTTGGTAATATCATGCCTTGATTTTGTCAGTTTCGATAACAATGTGCATGACTTGATAATAGCATCTATTGATTGCATAGGAAAGAATATTTTCATCAAAAATTATCTGCGAGATTGCCAAAAAAATACGTTCTTTTTTGGTTTTAAGAACTGAGTAGTGTCTTTTTAAAAAAAAAAAAGTTTTTACCAGTGGGGGTCTGATCGTTTTTTTTGGTGGGGGCCAGACACCGATTTTCGGGAAAATCATGGTTTTTGGTTTTTAGATTGTTTTTTAATTTATTAAATAATAAATACGTTCCATTATTTTGGGGGGTCCCCCCCCTCCGGGCCCTTAATGACACCCCACTGGTTTTTACTCTTTTTTTCTTTTCTTTTTTCGGTTCTTAACAGCAATTTTACGGAACAGTATTGTTGTCACGCTTTTGCTGTTTTGTTTTTGTTTCTATACAAACCGACAACGGAAGACGTATTTTATAACTTTTTAAATATGTGCCGAAATGTTTCGGATATTCCAAAACCCAGGGCTCAATGAATTCAGGTTCTTGGCACAGACCACGATTACAAAGGTTGTTGAAAAGAATAAGCGCAGAAGAAGAATAAAAACATACATCAGTGTCATTTGAAATTTTTGTAATCAATTTTTAAATATTTTTTTGCCTTCAATTCTAGCCCCATGAACCGTGAAACTGTCAATTCTCTGTTGCAGAAGTAGTTTCCCCCCTTTCTCCCCTCATCGCTTTCTTATACAGTTTCAAGAAAAAACAGCCTGTGAATGGAGCTAATCTGGGATATATGTAGAAAATGGGAAATTTTGTTTTGCGTAGTATAGGTCTAGGTTGTGTGACAGTATGTATAGTCTGTCCCTTAATTCTGAGCTTTGAAATTGATTTTCTCGAAAACTACCTGTTGGATCTCAGTGATTTTTGCAACGCCTTAGAATATCCATGACCTAGAAAATTTTTTTCCCAAAAAAATTTGATGTAGTTTGAAATATTTCTTCTTCAGGTTATATTAAATCAAC
The DNA here is from genome assembly GCA_020796225.1 of Arion vulgaris. Classification (NCBI taxonomy): domain Eukaryota; kingdom Metazoa; phylum Mollusca; class Gastropoda; order Stylommatophora; family Arionidae; genus Arion; species Arion vulgaris. The sequence goes on from JADZMA010001673.1 coordinate 3,126, forward strand.
CTCACCGGATTTAAAACAGTACCCGACAGGGGGGACTACCACACAGAAATGAATGGACATATTTTCAGGCACTGGAGGGAGAAAGATCTACTTCCAATTCTAAACGACCATCTGCGAAATGGATAATGCACCCTTCACAAAATTCAGCGGAAGACAAAGTCCCAAACTGCATCAAATAAAAAAGTCAAATTAGGACTTGGCTTGCTGGAAAATGTCACTTCATGATACATATTTAAAACCCCGAGTTGTTGCACCTGGTGAGGATGACAAATAAGACAAGGTGTTTCATATTGACAAAATCATGGAAAGGGCCACACGTCTTTACTACCTCCATATCATTACCTCAATCCATAAAACTTGTCTGGGCAAAAAGAAAAAAGGGCAATTCCCGAACAGAACAGGACGTTTAAAATTGTGATTTGGTTTGCCTGGGTCCCCCCGATAGACTGCGTTCTGGAAGAGTGTTGAACATTTCCGAGAAAGACGAGTATCCCCGGATGTTCAATTTGCCCCGCCAGTAACAATTATCAACCTCAGGGAATTCAGATTCGGGATATAAAATCAAAAGATTAAACTGAGATATAGAAACTATACATTTCCATACCCAAATCCTCCATAAAAATTTGTGGTGGTTAAGACCCCCTGGGGTTTTGGGTGCCCAAAAGGGGAGGACTAACTTTGCATATTATCCAAAATTTACATTCAAAACCCAATAATTAACCTATCAAGTTAATATGGAATACACCTATGAATAAATTTACATGGAAAATTCTGGGATTCTGTAAATCTAAATTTGGCCTAGTATTTTCAATTGTCATAAAAATCAAAAAATTCGCCGATGGCAAATCCGAGATCTATGGACTACTGGGTTGCTTTATTTTAGCGTCATGGATATTCAGGCTGCATGCAAAAAAACATGATTCCCAAAAGGGGTTTTTGAAAATAATTCAACCGTGCTAAATTAATGGACAACTATAATTGTAGTGCGGGGAAGGGGCATAAGAACCCGGGAAAAAGATACCCTCACTGTTCCTTTTGATTTTTCAAGGGGGCATTTATCTTGAACACCCTTTCTATTTATAAACACTTCTTTATCACATATATTTCAAATGGAAAATGAAAACAAAATTTGTTGTTAGTTTACTTGGACATGGGAAACAAAATTTGTTGTTTGTTTTTACTTGGACATGGAAAAAAACCCAAAATTTTTTAGTTGTTTTTCTTGGACATGGAGAAATAACTTTTGTTGTTAGTTTATTACTTGGACATGGAAGACCAAAATTTTTTGTTAGTTTATTTTGGACATGGAAGACCCAAAATTTTTTGTTAGTTTATTACTTGGACATGGAAGCCAAATTTTGTTCTATTACTTGGACATGGAAGACCAAATTGTTGTTATTTATTACTTGGACATGGAAGAAAATTTTTTGTTATTTTATTTGGGCATGGGGAAAACCAAATTTTTGTTAGTTTTTTTACTTGGACATGGGAAGACCAAATGTTTGTTAGTTTTTTACTTGGACATGGAAGACCAAATGTGTTGTTTGTTTATTACTTGGACATGGAGAAGACCAAATTTGTTGTTTTTACTTGGACATGGGAAGACCCAAAATTTTTTGAGTTTATTCTTGGACTGGAAGACCAAATTTTTGTTTTTTTACGGGCATGGAAGACCAAATTTGTTGTTTGTTTATTACTTGGACATGGAAAACCAAATTTTGTTATTTTTTACTTGGACATGGAAGACCCAAAATTTTTTTATTTTTTTGGGCATGGAAAGCCAAATTTTTTTAGTTTTTTACTTGGACATGGAGAAGACCCAAAAGTTTGTTGTTTTTTACTTGGACATGGAAAACCTGTGTTGTTAGTTTATTACTTGGACATGGAAGACCAAATGTGTTGTTAGTTTATTACTTGGACATGGAGAAGACCAAATGTGTTGTTTGTTTATTCTTGGACATGGGAAGACCAAATTTGTTGTTGGTTTTTTTACTTGGACATGGGGAAAACCAAATTTGTTGTTAGTTTTTTACTTGGACATGGAAGACCAAATTTTTTTTTGTTTATTACTTGGACATGGAAAAAAAATTTGTTGTTGTTTTTTACTTGGACATGGGGAAAACCAAATTTGTTGGTTTTTTGGACATGGGGAAAACCAAATTTTTGTTGTTTTTTGGACATGGGAAGCCAAATTTGTTGTTTGTTTATTATTTGGGCATGGAAGACCAAATTTTTGTTATTTATTACTTGGAAAGGAGAAAAAGTTTTTAGTTTTTTACTTGGACATGGAGAAGACCAAATTTTTTTTAGTTTATTACTTGGGCATGGAGAAGACCAAATTGTTGTTATTTTTTTCTTGGACATGGGGAAAAAGTTTTTAGTTTATTACTTGGACATGGGGAAAACCAAATGTGTTTTTTTATTACTTGGGCATGGGAAAACCAAATGTTTTTTTTTTTTTTCTTGGACTGGAGAAAACCAAAAATTTTTTGTTTTTCTTGGACATGGGAAGACCAAATTTTTGTTAGTTTTTCTTTGGGCATGGAAGCCAAATTTTTGTTAGTTTATTTCTTGGACATGGAAAAAAACCAAATTTTTTGTTGGTTTTTTCTTGGACTGGGGAAGAAAATTTGTTTTCTTTTTCTTGGACATGGGAAGACCAAATTTTTGTTAGTTTTTCTTGGACATGGAAGACCAAATTTTTTTAGTTTATTCTTCAAAACCAAATGTTTATTTTTTACTTGGACATGGGAAAAAAATGTTTGTTTGTTTATTCTTGGACGGGGGAAAACCAAATGTGTTGTTTGTTTATTTTGGACATGGAAGACCAAATTTTTGTTGTTTATTTTTGGGCATGGAAGACCTTTTTTGTTAGTTTTTTTTGGACATGGGAAGACCAAAGTTTTGTTTATTACTTGGACATGGGAAGACCAAATTTGTTGATTTTTCGGACATGGGAAGACCAAATTTTTGTTTGTTTATTACTTGGACATGGAAGACCAAATGTGTTTTGTTTATTATTTGGGCATGGGAAGACCAAATGTGTTTTTTGTTTTTTTCTTGGACATGGAGAAGACCAAATGTGTTGTTTGTTTATTATTTGGGCATGGAGAAGACCAAATTTGTTGTTAGTTTTTTGGACATGGAAGAAAATTTGTTGTTAGTTTTTCTTTGGGCATAGAAGACCAAATTTTTGTTAGTTTATTACTTGGACATGGAAGACCAAATGTGTTGTTATTTTTTACTTGGACATGGGAAGAAAAAGTGTTGTTGTTTATTCGGACTGGGAAAACCAAATGTGTTGTTTGATTATTACTTGGACATGGAAGCCAAATTTGTTGTTAGTTTATTACTTGGACATGGGGAAACCAAATTTGTTGTTGTTTATTACTTGGACATGGAAGACCAAATTTGTTGTTAGTTTTTCTTGGACATGGGAAGACCAAAATTTTTTTGTTTTTCTTTGGGCATGGGGAAAAACCAAAATTTTTTTTTGTTTTTCTTGGGCATGGAAGACCCAAATTTTGTTAGTTTTTTACTTGGACATGGAAGACCCAAAATTTTTTGTTAGTTTATTCTTGGACATGGAAGACCAAATTTGTTGTTAGTTTATTACTTGGACATGGAAGACCAAATGTGTTGTTTGTTTATTACTTGGACATGGAGAAGACCAAATGTGTTGTTGTTTTTCTTGGACATGGGAAACCAAATTGTTTTATTTTTACTTGGACTGGGAAGACCAAATTTTTTTTAGTTTTCGGACATGGAGAAGACCAAATGTGTTGTTAGTTTATTACTTGGACATGGAGAAGACCAAATGTGTTGTTAGTTTATTCTTGGACATGGAAGAAAATGTGTTGTTAGTTTTTAAATTGGAAAGGAAGACCAAATGTGTTGTTTTTTTATTACTTGGACTGGGAAGACCAAATTTGTTGTTGTTTTTTCTTGGACTGGGAAGACCAAATTTTTTGTTAGTTTTTCTTGGACATGGAAGACCAAATGTGTTGTTGTTTTTTGGACATGGGAAAACCAAATGTGTTGTTAGTTTATTACTTGGACATGGGAAGAAAATGTGTTGTTTTTATTATTTCTTGGACATGGAAGACCAAAATTTTTTGTTAGTTTTTTTTGGACATGGGAAGACCAAAATTTTTGTTAGTTTATTCGGGTATGGAAGACCCAAAATTTTTTGTTGATTTTGGACATGGGAAGACCAAATTTTTTTTAGTTTTTACTTGGACATGGGAGAAGACCAAATTTGTTTTTTTTATTACTTGGACATGGAAGACCAAATGTTTGTTAGTTTATTACTTGGACATGGGGGAAAACCCAAAATTTTTTGTTTGTTTTTCTTGGACATGGGGAAAACCAAATGTGTTTTATTTATTACGGACGGGGACCAAAATGTTTTTGGGTTTTTCTTGGACATGGGAAGACCAAATTTGTTGTTAGTTTATTACTTGGACATGGAAGACCAAATGTGTTGTTAGTTTTTTTATTGGTGGAAGAAGTGTTGGTTTTCTTGGACATGGAAGACCAAAATTTGTTGTTGTTTATTCTTGGACATGGGGAAGACCAAATGTGTTGTTGGTTTATTCTTGGACATGGGGAAAAACCCAAATTTTTTGTTATTTATAGGGCATGGGGAAAAAATTGTTTTTTTTATTACTTGGTGGAAGACCCAAATTGTTGTTGTTTTTAGGAAAGGGAAAGACCAAATTTGTTGTTGTTTTTTTCTTGGACATGGGGAAAACCAAATTTTTTGTTGTTTTTATTTGGGCATGGAGAAGACCAAATTTTTTGTTAGTTTATTACTTGGGCATGGGAAAACAAAATTTGTTGTTTGTTTATTACTTGGGCATGGAAAACCCAAATTTTTTGTTTTTACTTGGACATGGAGAAAAAATTTTTGTTAGTTTTTCGGGCATGGAAAAACAAAATTTGTTGTTTTTTTTTCTTGGACATGGAAGACCAAATGTGTTTTAGTTTTTCTTGGACATAGAAGACCAAATGTGTTTTAGTTTATTACTTGGGGGCATGGGAAGACCAAATTTGTTATTTATTATTTGGGCATGGAAGACCAAATGTGTTTTAGTTTATTACTTGGACATGGAAACCAAATGTGTTTTTTTATTACTTGGACATGGAGAAGACCAAATGTGTTGTTAGTTTATTACTTGGACATGGAAAGAAAATTTGTTGTTTGTTTTTTATTTGGGCATGGGGAAGCCAAATTTTTGTTAGTTTATTCTTGGACATGGGAAGCCCAAATTTTTTGTTAGTTTATTACCAAAAGGAAGACCAAAATTTTTTTGTTTATTCTTGGACATGGGAAAAACCTTTTGTTAGTTTATTACTTGGACATGGGAAGACCAAATTTGTTGTTTGTTTATTACTTGGACATGGGAAAAAAATTTGTTATTATTTTTTCTTGGACATGGAAGAAAATTTTTTTTAGTTTATTACTTGGACATGGGAAGACCAAATTGTTTTATTTATTATTTGGACATGGGGCCAAATGTTTGTTATTTATTACTTGGACATGGGAAGCCAAATTTTTTTTAGTTTTTATTGGACTGGAGAAATAAAATTTGTTGTTAGTTTTTACTTGGACATGGAGAAGACCAAATTCCCCAAAACTATTTTATCAAAAAACCATTTTCAAGGGGTACCTTTTCCCCCCCCTCCCCCCCCCTCCCCCCTTGAGTCAACTTGGACAACCCTGACTTATAAAAAATTTACAATGACAGAACCGAAACCAAAACCCCAAATTTTCAAGCCTGTTTTGATTATTTTTTAAACTTACAAGTCAATAATTCATTGTTTGTTCATCAATTTTATTTAAGCTCACCCGCCCCTTTTAACGATCCTGTGCTGTTTTTTTGAAACAACGCCCCCCAAGTCCCTTACACAGTTGATGCAAACCATGGGTTTTAAAAATTACCGGGTAATGACCAATACGTTTGTGTGTTCTTTACGGCATTCCATGGCTTTTGGAATGGGTTGAGACCAGAACGCACGGAAAAACTCAAAGGATCGATCATATGTCTTTAGGCTGGCACCTGGTACCCTTACAACCTGTATAATTCCCATGTTGGGTGAAAACAGATGGTTATGCTTCAAACAATTAAACATGAACAAACAGATGAAGAAAAAAAAAATACACAAAACTACCACTAGGACCCTGAGAAACTCAACTTTGTTTGGCAATAAGCTTTGATCTAACATAATTTTACTGAAAACAGAAGGAGAAGAAATATATCTCTCAAAATATCTTATTCTTTTTTCTACTTTCTTTTCCTGCTAGGAATTAACATAAAGGGGGGGGGCCCTTTCATGGCGCTTCTAACTGATTTTGCGAACTCCTGTTTTCATTTTATCAGTGTTCCCCGTCTAAGACCCCTTTAATTTCAGATTGTATTTTATTATACTGAAACTTTAAACCCTTTTTTATTTATGTTTTTTCTGTGTCAAATCCCTCATCGCTTTAATTAAAAGTTTTTTGATGTTTATTATATAAATTCCCAGTTTTCCGCATTAAAAACCAATATTTTTCTCTAACCATCGAAAAAAAAAATAAAGGAACCCTTTTCATCCTCGAGGTCATGGCTGCTCTGATCATTTTTATTGGTGGGGAGACAAAAAATTTTGGAAAAATCATGGGTTTGGGTTGTTATGTTTTAATTTAAAAATAATAAATACACGTTACACAGTATTTTTGTGGCCGGCCCCAGTGGTTCATAATGACGAGCCGTACTTCCGAGTATATTGGTAATGCGGTGTTTGACCCGTATTTTTCATTTACCGTCGGCACACGATGGGTGATGGGGTCAACATCACGCTGGCCGCCTTTACTTACCAGTGCTTTTTTCTTGGTACCCAATTGAGACATTCTTGAAAGCTAATCTAAAGTTTCTGAATTCGGTTCACACGTATGTCTAACTAGCTGTTATATTTCTGTACCAGTGACAGTACTTGTGATTGTACCTGTGACTGTACAGTTTTTTTTAAAATCCCGTTTTGAGTCTGAAGATAATGATCAATGGAACGGGAAGGGATCTGTGACAAAGTGTTTTAAAGCAGCATGCCTTGCGTTCTGAAAGTTGTGTGTTGAATCTCCCGTCTGTTTGTTCGTGTTGCATACTTTCTCAGAGATTACTTAGGATTGTTGTTGGGCTACAGTGTTTTGTGTTCTGTACAATTCTCTCAGAAGGGTTGCATGATATTTATGTGGAGATGGAAGCCCGTCTGCCCAGCGTGTTCGTAGAGCGTTGGACTACAGGTGACTATCCTTCTGTGTGTGCGGGTTCAATTCCGCGGGATGGCAGAAAAAGCCACGATTCTCGATTTACGGTGTTCATGGCACCGAACCGAGTTACGATGTCCATGGCACCGAGCCGAAGAGCTGAAAAAGCTCAAAGTGCTTCTGGATCATAAAAAAATGTGGAGATGGAACAACCTATATGGGAAACTCGGTGAATACGTAAATTCCACGCCTTTACATATTTTAGATAATGGTCGCTTCTTTGTACGACAACTTGTTGAGGCTTTTGACGTCTTTAGTTTGGTACGTCTGCTTCCATCGTTTTTAATTTGCGTTTTAATATTAGTTTTCGTTTCATAATGTGAGATGTTGTTTTGCAACATTTTAGAATAATCGACAATCCATTGCCAAGAGGTTCACTTTTTCTCATCTAGAAACGGTGCTATTATCTGGAACCAAGAGGTTTACTTTTTCTTATGTTCTAATATCAGTGGCGAGACATTGATAAACGTTTTGATATGGTGAGCAGCATTCCGATAAATCTGGTTTTAGGTTGCTATATTTTAATGTATAAATAAATAAATGACACGATTATGATATTTTTGTGGAGCGACCTGCAGTGATCTGAGACGTTGAACAACCGAAGTGTTTTGATGCATGGTGCTGATTTGCAGCAGTGAAACCAAAAACTTTGTTTAGTGATTCTCTGGGAAAAGTAATTATTGAGGGCATAATATGGCATACTCGAGAAAGAACGTTTAAAGTAAAAAGGGGTGTCAGATATCAAAGCGTTTTGAGTATGATCCGCGGTGACGTTGGACACAGAACGAATTTTATTCAGAGCTGCTTTGGGGAGTCAAGTTTCAACAGGGACAACTAATGTGATGACGAATGATAATGTCCTATCCCGACAAAATATGACCCCGTATAACATTAGTAAGAGCTGTTGTTAGTTATCTCTACCACCCATAAAACGTGACACTAGTTAAAAACTGTTGTTTTTATTCTACCCCCCAAAAAAACCCCCCTATTATAAAAAGCTGTTGTTGGTTATACTCTCCCCACAGAAAAAAGTACATAGGTATAAAGCTGTTGTTGGTTATCTCTACCCCCCAAAAATTTTTTAGGAAAAAGATGTTTTGGTTATTCTACCACCCCCGAAACTGACACTAGGTATAAAGAGCTGTTTTTGTTTACTCTACCAAGAAAAATTTTACCTGGTATAAAAACTGTTTTGGTTATATTTCCACCCACAGAAAACTGACACTAGGTTGAAAGCTATTGTGAGTTACACTCTACACCACAGAAAGACGCTGACACTAGTAGTAAGAGCTGTTTGGTTATATCTACCACCCACAGAAAACGTGACACTAGTATAAAGAGCTGTTGTTGTTTAAGCTCTATCACCGAAATAAGGTCTGACACTCGGTACAACATTAGTTACAAGTAAACATAAAGCCATATCTAACCTGCAGGGGCATTGAACGTGATGTTTGCTAAAGAAATATTCTGAACGATCTCATTCAGCATATCCTTGTCAGATATGTCATCTAAGCTGAGCAATCTTGACAAAACTGACTTTTTATTCGTATCTGGATTGCCCAGGCTGGCGACTCTGTGACTGAAAGTGAAATCAAACAATTATATGAGAACAATTTATCTTGAGATTGGTTGTTTTGGTAATATCCTAGCTGTTTACCCATTCTTCGCACGGGGAATGTAGTTGAAATCAATTTGCAGCCCCCTGCCAGCGTGTTCGTAGCGCGTTGGACTACAGGTGACAAGTCCTCTGTGAGTGCGGGTTCAATTCCGCGGACTGGCAAAAAAGCCACAGATTCCCCAGATTTACGGTGTTCGTGGCACCGAACCGAAGGTCTACGATGTCCATGGCACCAAGTCGAAGAGATTTCAGTCAAGTGCTTCTGGTCCGTTTTAAAAAAAAAAATTAAAATTTTTCAAAGTCCCTGAAAGAAACATGCCACGTTGGTTCAAAATCGGCTTCTTCCCCATTAAACACAATACGTTTTCTCTCCATGCATCCTGATACAACAAATTCCCTTTCCCCTTAAAAGTTGACAAATAACAATTTAAAATTCCCCCCATTTTGATTGCCAGAAAAACCTGACAAACAGAATTCCCGTAAAGTTGAATTTAGTTTAAATCTAGTTGTAATATTTCACCACTTTTAAAGTTACTTTTTTATCCACGCTGATCTTCCAAGCGCACATAAAATGTCCCTCATTTCATTGCCAGAAAAACCTGATACCATTGAATTCACGTGGAAGTTGAAAAATAAAAATTTGGGAAATTAAATGAATACAGATTATTAACATATCAAAAGTTGTTTTAAAAAAATGAATCAGCGCATAAATTCCCTTCGAAACGTATAAATATATGTGTTTAAAATCTTATAATAACGTGACGTTATCTTGACTGGACTTGGCAAAAGTAAAAATTTTGGGTTTTGTAATATCTTTGTCAAAGTCTGTATGTAGTGTCTGTGACATTCGTCACTTCTTGTATTGTTTGTGATAAAGGCCTTGTTGGTAGAAACGTTGCTGTGTATTGTCATTGTTTTTGTATTTTGTATAACTACCGTATTTTGTTTTTTGCGTTTCCCCAAAGTAGTAACATGATCACGTGACCGGGAACGTCGTGAAAACTGGATGACATTTTCGGCGATTTATACACAGAATGACCATGTGCGTTAATTTTAAAATATGGTTATTAAAAAAGGAAAAATGTTAAGTTTGAAATTTTCCCTCTTCGTTCTCAAAAGCTACCTTCTTGCCAAATTTCAAGTGCGTCGGATGTTCAGATATCCCCAAAAAATTTAAAGACAGACATAAAAGTAATTAGCTGATTCATATAGATACAATAACTGTGATTAACCAAAACACGAGGGTTATCAAGAATAATCTGGATCATTTTTTAATATCTTATCATCATCGGGTGCCGTGCCGACTGTGGTAGGATCATGTACCCCCCAAAATTCTCTGGATTTGTTATGATCTCAGATTTGCCCTTTTCCCGTGCCAAGTCGCCCAGGCTATCCTTTTCTCTCTTGCCTCTGTTTTCCCTTTGTCTCTTTCCCCCCCTTTTTACCAGTTTTACAATTTGTTCTAAACCTCCTTCTTCATCACGCCCAAAAAACTGATGATTGCCTATTTTATATTGATGTAATCTTTCTGTCTTGACCTCTTTCCCAACCCCCTCCCCATTAGTGTTTTTAGCAGTCCGTGTGATTCACATCATTCTTTGAAAACCACATCTCTGTACACTCGGATTTTTCGTCCTTGTTCATTGTCCTTGGCTCGCATCCGTATGTCAGTATTGGTTCTATTCTTAAAACTCTCATTCTGATCTCAACTGACAAGCTTGTTGCAAATATAATGTTCCATTTTCTAAAACTTTCTTTCGCCTGCCATATTCTGCTCTTTATTACCGTTTGCATCTGCCATCTGATTTACCAGGACTCCGGGTATTTAATATCTTATACATGTAAAAGCCAAATCTTTATTTGAACAAAGTATCTTGGTTAAAAGTTTGCATGGTGTGTGACGAAACCAAAGGAAATCCTCGTAGACACTCACCAGCACGAATGAGGTTAATTGGGGTCCAAACATACGAGAGGAGATCGGAGAAATTGGACATGCCCCGTTTACGATAAAGGGTGATCCTCAAATGAGCAATAAAAATGTTGAACAAACGTGCAAACAGACGATGTTCAGAAGCAAACAGATCGGGTGTACAAATAAAAATTTTAGTTATCTGAAAATTTATCTATTTTTACTCTATTCCGGGTGGAAATTGTTGGCTTTCCTCTTCCTTAAAGCTGGAACAAAGGCTTTAATTTGCGTTCTGAGCTAGATGGGTCTCCTTGTGTTTTCCGTGTTTATGAAATTGGTCTTGATATTGTCTATCCACTATCAACGTTAACTGCTTGTTAAAATCAATCCCTTAAAAAAGCATGTATTGGTTATTGTTATTGTTATTAGTTACTAAATTGACGTCATTACCCCGGGTAGACCCATGGTGCTAGTCCCCCCCAACAGATATCAAAAGGGTATGCATACTGAGGGTTTCCGTGGCTCCTATAAACTTTTCCTCCTCTGCCCTCAGGCATCCAGTTCTACTTGTACACGGAAATTTAAACTGCTTAAATCGCTGGATCGATTGGACATCTATTTTAGTATCCAACAGGCGCCCGGAAGAGCAAAGAACATTCCCCCATCCATCTTCAACTCCTCAATAACCGATGGTGCTGAAGCAAGCCTGTCCGCTCTCTCATTACCGTCTTAACCCGTGTTCCCCTGGAAAAAAATGTAGACACAAGGGAAAAGAAAAAGTAGTCCTCTAAATTAAGCTGCTGATAATGGTATCAGAAAAGATGATGTTGATGTAAATACATTTAGGTCTGAAAATCGTTGGGGAAATATTGGTTTCCCCCTGCTTATACGTTTGGGTCGTTACCAGCGCGCGTGAAGTATCCCGTGCGCGTGAAGTATACCCAGCGCGCAGTAAATACACCAGCGCGCAGTGGATACACCAGTGCGCAGTGAATATACACCAGTGCGCAGTGGTATCCCCGTGGGGTGAAATATACCAGTGCGGTGAAGTATACGCCAGTGCCAGTGAAGTACGCCAGTGCGCGTGAATATACCAGTCGCAGTAAATATACCCAGTGCCAGTGAATATACCAGTGCGCAGAAAATACGCCAGTGCGCAGTGAAGTATCACCGTGCGCGTGAAATATACCGTGGGGTGATATCAGAACGACTATTTTCATCTATGAGGAAAGATATCGATTTTCGAATATCATAAAAAATAAATATCAAATTTTTCATTATTCAAAAAAACAGAACAAGTTTAGATAATTTAAAAAATCAATATTTGAGTAATTTTTCCCTAGTTAAAAGCTATTTAGTTTTGAAAATTAAAGGGCATCTTCTTTAGCTAGCATTCTTTGTTAGAATGGTATGGCGCGATCCCGGGTAAGTATACTTTGACAAACAAGTATAAACAATGGTTCTAAAGGAAATTTTTTACAATAACTGAAATCTAATCACATGAAAACCCGTAATCAAAGTCCCAAAAGATGTTTAAAAGTTGAATAATTATTTTATTTAAAAATTTCTACCAAATATTTGGACATAAAAAAAGAAAAAAAGGAAGACCACGGAAGATGGATTAATGATGTAGCTTTTTTTTTTTTTGTCCCTTTCAACTCGCGAATTTCACTTCTGAAACTGATTTTGCGTGAAAATCTGTTTTCCCAAATTTTTTACAATGGCAGCGCGTGCCTTTTAAATTCTAAATGGCGCCGTGGCTCAATTTCTCGTAATTATTCCCTCGCCATACAGGCAGATTTTCTCCGACTTCAGAAATACTCACTTATCGTCCCGAGTAAGACCCGGGGATCAACAAATGCCGGACGTAGGTTCGAACCCGAGCTATAAGGGGGTCTCACAGCTGAGGCCATTATCACTTCCTGGCAGTCCCCCAATGATGTAGCTGATGGTTTAAACATGCTGACTGCAGAGGTGGACATATGGGCTAAAAAAGAGAGGCGAGAGATAGAAATTCCCAAAAGGGCTGTTGGGTGAAGTTCTGCCCGGACAAGTTTTTGTTGATGATGATGATACTTACCCCCGGACAACTGTTTATTGAG
>JADZMA010001674.1:0-16057 GCA_020796225.1 Arion vulgaris
GTTTCCGCCCCCGGTCTGCAGATCGCGCCGATGGTCAGGACTTTGGGACGGCCCCTGTTTTTGGACGAACCTGTGTGGTGGCCTGGGCCGGGGCGCCGGGCCATGGCGGCGACCGCCGGGTCGGGGCCAAAGGGGGCGAAAAACAAGTTTACCATCTGTTCCATCCCCAAACCCTGTGGGATCGTAGATGCCTTGGCGTAGTTTTGCAGGGGGCGTATCAGATTTGAACGACACGGGTCTTTGGGAGGCTCAGTGGCCGCCGCTTCGCTGGCGCGGGGACACTGGGCCTGAACCCGGATCCAGCCTTCAGTCCGCCCAGATCGCTGCGTTCCAGGGTGATGTCCCCCCCATGACTGCGCCCCACGCGCGGGCGAGGCCAGACAGTCCCCCTTGGGTTCTGGTTTCGTGAATCGCCCAAACCGCGAGGGGGGAAGGCCTTTTCTGCATCTCGTGGGGAATCCCGGGGGCCGTGCCCTCAATGGCGATCTCGACGCCGCCGGAGTCGGACGCGAGCCGACGCCGAACATGGTGGGTGGGGGCGGCGTTCCCCGGCCGGGCACCAGGGCGCGCTTGAAGGGGGGGGGCGAAAGATGGCGGTCAGGCCCTCTGGCGTACAACTCGACCTCGGCGGGCGCGTCGGGCGTCACCCAGGGGGTTTAGCAGGTCGGGCACGGACCCCGGCTGCGGGGGGCCCCAGCCTCGCCGGGGCGAAGGCCAGCCGCGATCATGCCCACCCGCCCAGGTCGCCGCGCATGGGGGTGGCGCTTGAAGGGCGGAGCCAGCGCCAGCCCCAGACGCAGGCGCGTCAGCGGCGTCCCGGGTCGGGCACCGAGGCGGCGGGGCGGGCGGGCGATATGGGTGGGTCCCGGGCGCGCAGGCCAGGCGGTGGCGGGGGGCGGGCTTCGCGTGCACCATGGGGTTTTGGGCGGACCGTCCGCCTCGGGCCCAAAAGGTTCGGCGGCGTCGGGGCCCGGGGTCGATCGCGCACCTGATTGCGGATGAACAGGAGGCCACGCCCCACAGCACGGTCCAATCGTCAGCCACAGCACGAAGATATGGGCCTGGGGCCACGGCCCCTTCCCGGGGGGGATGATGCGTAAGACCCCCGCGGCTCCTGCACCTGAATATCGACAAGAGGATGCGGGGGGGTCGAACCAGTAGGGGGGTCCGGCGCGATTCCAGCGCGGGGCCCGAACCCGGTCGACGACGCCGATGGGGCCGCGCCCTTTCTCTGTCGGCAGGCGCATCCCTGCAGGGCGATGGGAAGGGGGATCGAACCTCGGCCCCTCGGCCAAACGCTGCAGACCCTGCGGGGTGGGGGCGTCCCATAGATCGACCGCCCCTGCGATGTCGCCCGGGCCCGGCCCTTTGGGCAGGCGCGCCGTAACCGTCTGCCAGTGGGCGTCGAAGAAGATCCATGTCACCCCCCGCATACCCGCACCGGCACGATGATCCCGTGAACGCCCCCCGCGAGGTGGGCAGGCGCCGCTTAGGAAAACCACAGATAGGCGGCAGAAGCCGCATGTTTTCCCCAGCCGGTCGCTTAATTTTGTCAGGCGCCAGCATATAGCCGACCCCCGCACGGTCTGCAGATAGGGGTTTTGGGGTCGCTTTCCGCTTGCGGCGCAGGCGGGTGACCGAAACGACGGCGCGGCCGGGGATGTCGGCGGTGCGGGCGACAGGTATTGCTCGACCGGCGCATGGGCGTAAGGGGAGCGTCTTCAGCTTTGCGCCTCGGCCCGGTCAGACGCGGGGGTTTGCCCTCTGCGTAAACTCCAGCCGCTCCATGTCGAAGCGGCGGCCCCCAGCTTTTTTCGCGCGAACCAAGGGGCCCCGGTGCGACGCAGAATGGCCTCGATCCGCAGCGCCAGTTCCGCGGTTCGAACGGCGGAATTGCGCGCCCCGGGAGATCGATCCCGGGCCTGGGGTCGCCGCGTGCGGTCAGCAGCAGAACCGCGTCTTGGACAGTTCCGCCTTCCGCGAACCCAGGTGGTCAGATCGAACCCGCCCCCGCCCGGCATCAGCATCCAGCACCCCAGATCGAACTGATAACCCCTCATCCGCTTTGGGTGCGGGGCTGGGGGGCCCCCCTGACGCGATAACCCCGCGCGCCAGGAACTCCTTAGCAGTTCGCGGATGCGGTCGTCGTCGTCGACGATCAGCAGATGGCGGCCGACGCCGGGGGCCCCGGGGATGGGGGCCGGCGGCCTGGGGGGTGATCCGTCATGCTCTCGTCTTTTCCCCCCGCTCAGGCGTTGACCTGAACATCGGGCGGCTCAAACCGTTTTCGCGGGGGATGTGTTCCAATGGCCTTTGTTCCTTTTGACGATCGTGGGGTGGATCTGGATGAATGGCGAGTTTGTACCCCGGCGGGAAGCAAAACGCACGTTCTGACCCCTGCTCTGCACTACGGCTCGTCGGTTTTCGAGGGTAGCATTTTGGCGGGGAAATTTGCGACCGCGCACTCGGAGCGGCTGAAACGCTCCGCCAACCTGCCGATTTTGAGATCCCGTACAGCGTGGCTGAAATCGACGCGCTCTGCAATGAAACCTGCGCCAAGAATGGGCTGACGGATTTTTGTTCCCCCGGTGGCATCTGGGCCCCGAACAGACCAGCGTCTCGGCCTTAAACAACAAGGCCCATCTGGCGACGCCGGGGGGACTGGCCCAGCATTTCGACCCCGAAGTAAAGGGGAGGGGCTGGCCGGGAATGGCCCAAGGGCGCGTCCCGATCCGCGACTCCCCCGACCGGGGCCAAGGCGGGGGGCCTGTATATGATCTGCACCATGCCCAAGAAGCGGCTGAGCGTAACGGCTATGCCGACGCCCGATGCGGGACTGGCGCGGCTATGTCGCCGAGGCGACGGGGGCCAGTCTTCTTGTCGGACGGCGCATCCATACGCCCAAAGGGCGGCAATCCTGGATGGCATCCCCCCCAGACGGTGATCGAGATCCCAAGGCCAAAGGGGGTCGAAGTCGTGGTTCGCGACATCCTGCCCGGGAAAAACTTCCGGCTTTCGGAATGCTTCCTGACGGAACCGGTCGGGACGCCTGGCGAGGGGGCGACATTTTACCCCGGGCGCTCTTTCACTGGATCGATGGATCACTACGGGAAAACGGTGCGTCGCCAGCTGTAATCCAGGCGGCAGGGGGGGCTTGAGGATCCGGGTCTGAACCGCAAAAAGGCAATCCCGGGGCGGACAAAAGGCGGTCCCTAGAGCCCCTGCTCGGAAACGAGGGGCCCACGGGGGGGCGGGGGCAAGGTTTTACGGGTTCACGAAGGAAAGAGGTTGAAAAAATTTTTCTTTCATCGGTTGGTTTATTAGGTTCCGCTTCATTCGAAACCGATACGGTTTCAGGGGTCAGCCCCGCAGCTTACTCCCCGGGGATTTTTTTCGGTTTGAAGGGTTCGTTTTGGCTGAAAATCTCTGAAAAGAGCATTGCATGAGGATCGGGGTTCACTAGATACCCGCCTCCGCCGACGAACGGCGCTAAAAAGCGGGCCGCTGGAGGGTTTTGGTCTTTGACATTGTTGTTTTGGGAAAGAGAAACGCAGGCGGCGGTGTTCTTGCGAGGGCCCTTCGAGGTCATCATACGACACTGACTATCTGCGGTTTTTTGGATACCATGCGTCGGTTTTTGGGATCGATGACGTGAACCGTCAATAAAATACGTAGAACAAATGCGTTTACTTGGGTAGGTTCTTTAGGTCAGAAGTCAACTAACCCGAGAGTTTTATCCGGTCAGAGCGAACGCTGGCGGGAGGCCTAAACATGCAAGTCGAACGAACCTTGGAGAGGGGGGACGGGGGGAGAACACGTGGAACGTGCCTTAGGTTTGGAATAACTCAGGGAAAATTGTGCTAATAAAAAGTGCCCTTTGGGGAAAGATTTATCGTTTGAGGGGGGTTTATTAGAGGGGAGGTAAAAAAGGGTCCCAAGGGGCGACGAGCTGGTCTGGGGGATGATCAGCCACGGGGCAGACCGGCCCAAAATCCTGGGGGGCAGCAGTGGGGTTTGCCTGGGGAAAGCCTGCCGCCCTGCCGCGGGAAAGATGAAGGTCTTAGGGTTTTAAATTTTTTCACCGGGGACGATAATGACGGTACCCGGAGAAGAAGCCGGCTAACTTCGTGCCAGCAGCCGCGGTAATACGAAGGGGCTAGCGTTGCTCGAGATTACTGGGCTAAAGGAGCGTAGGCGGACATTTAAGTCAGGGTGAAATCCCGGGGCTCAACCTCAGAATGCCTTTGATACTGGGTGTCTTGAGTATGAGAGAGGGTGTGGAACTCCGAGTGTAGAGGTGAAATTCGTAGATATTCGGAAGAACACCAGTGGCGAAGGCGACACACTGGCTCATTACTGACGCTGAGGCTCGAAAGCGTGGGAGCAAACAGGATTAGATACCCTGGTAGTCCACGCCGTAAACGATGATTGCTAGTTGTCGGGATGCATGCATTTCGGTGACGCAGCTAACGCATTAAACAATCCGCCTGGGGAGTACGGTCGCAAGATTAAAACTCAAAGGAGATCGACGGGGCCGCACAAGCGGTGGAGCATGTGGTTTAATCGAAGCAACGCGCAGAACCTTACCACCTTTGACATGCCTGGACCGCCAGAGAGATCGGCTTTCCTTCGGGGACTAGGACACAGGTGCTGCATGGCTGTCGTCAGCTCGTGTCGTGAGATGTTGGGTTAAGTCCCGCAACGAGCGCAACCCTCGCCATTAGTTGCCATCATTTAGTTGGGAACTCTAATGGGACTGCCGGTGCTAAGCCGGAGGAAGGTGGGGATGACGTCAAGTCCTCATGGCCCTTACAGGGTGGGCTACACACGTGCTACAATGGCGACTACAGAGGGTTAATCCTCTAAAAGTCGTCTCAGTTCGGATTGTCCTCTGCAACTCGAGGGCATGGGTTGAGATCGCTAGTAATCGCGGATCAGCATGCCGCGTGAATACGTTCCCGGGCCTTGTACACACCGCCCGTCACACCATGGGAGTTGGTTCTACCCGAAGGCGCTGCGCTGACCGCAAGGAGGCAGGCGACCACGGTAGGGTCAGCGACTGGGGTGAAAGTCGTAACAAGGTAGCCGTAGGGGAACCTGCGGCTGGATCACCTCCTTTCTAAGGATGCTTCTCCAGAGGCTCTCTCACGAGGTTCTTTATTGAGCTCAATAAACGGCGGAACGCCGCCGTCTCCGTTCTCTTTCCTCTTTCGTCACTGAGACATCAGCCATACGGGTTGTTGTGTTGGTGACGCGATCCTGAGCCTGGGTCTTCGACCTGGCTGTCGCTGCCATAGGCCCGTAGCTCAGGTGGTTAGGCGTACGCCTGATAAGCGTAAGGTCGGCAGTTCGAGTCTGCCCGGGCCTACCAGGCTTCTGTTTGGGGCTGGTCTCCAGCCTGGACAGTATCGATGACAGCTCTTCTGGCAGCGCACTCCTGAGGAATGGGGCCATAGCTCAGTTGGTAGAGCGCCTGCTTTTGCAAGCAGGATGTCGTCGGTTCGACTCGTCTGGCTCCACCAGGCCGCCCTGCGGCGGCAAGACCGAGGTCCCCGCTTTGAAAGCGTGGCGCACCCGTCGTTAAGCTCGCATGATCGCATCAGTCATTGCCCGTCGGCGCTCGCCGACAGGCATTGATATCGTAAAGGAAGAACGTGACCGCTCCCTGAGCTTTTAGGTCTTGTTCGAGAAGAAGACATTGTCTGACAAAAATCAGGCTTGGTCCCCGGCAACTTTCCAGTCGGGCGGAATAAACCAAGCATGAGTTTTGACTGAGAAACGATCAAACGTTGAAGGGCTTCTGACGGATGCCTTGGCGTAGAGAGGCGATGAAGGACGTGGCAAGCTGCGATAAGAACCGGGGAGGCGCTAGCACCCGCTGATCCGGTTATTTCCGAATGGGGAAACCCACCTTTACAGTCTTCAACTCTGTTTCTTCGGAGACAGCGATTGGCGGATTGTTAAAAGGTATAATGAGCTGAATACATAGGCTTCATTAAGCGAACCGGGAACTGAAACATCTCAGTACCCGGAGGAAAGGACATCAACCGGACTCCGTAGTAGTGGCGAGCGAACCGGGACCAGGCCAGTGCTCTTGTGAAATAAAGACGAACGATCTGGAAAGGTCGGCCATAGTGGGTGAAAGCCCCGTAGTCATCAAACAGCAAGAGACTCGAGTAGGGCGGGACACGTGAAATCCTGTCTGAACATGGGGGACCACCCTCCAAGCCTAAGTACTCTCTCACGACCGATAGTGAACAAGTACCGTGAGGAAAGGTGAAAAGCACCCCGACAAGGGGAGTGAAACAGATCCTGAAATCGGAAGCCTACAAGCAGTCGGAGCCGCCAAGCGCGGTGACGGCGTACCTTTTGTATAATGGGTCAGCGACTTCATGTGTCGAGCAAGCTTAAGCCGTTAGGTGTAGGCGCAGCGAAAGCGAGTCTGAATAGGGCGCTAAGTTCGACGTATGACGACCCGAAACCAGGTGATCTATCCATGAGCAGGTTGAAGGTTAGGTAACACTAACTGGAGGACCGAACCCGTGAATGTTGAAAAATCTGGGATGACTTGTGGATAGGGGTGAAAGGCCAATCAAACCTGGACATAGCTGGTTCTCCGCGAAATCTATTTAGGTAGAGCGTCCGACGAATTCCTTGGGGTAGAGCACTGGATGGTTGCGGGCTGCGCGAGCGTACCAATACTAACCAAACTCCGAATACCCAAGAGAACTATCGAGCAGACACACGGCGGTGCTAACGTCCGTCGTGAAAAGGAAACAACCCTAACCATCATCTAAGGCCCCCAAGTACGGCTAAGTGGGAAACGATGTGGGATTGCTTTGACAATCAGGAGGTTGGCTTAAAGCAGCCATCCTTTAAAGAAAGCGTAACAGCTCACTGATCAAGCGATCCTGCGCGGAAAATGTAACGGGGCTCAAGCCGTGCGCCGAAGATATGGGTTTGCAGTTTACCAAGCGGTAGCGGAGCGTTCCGTAAGCCGGTGAAGGTCAGGCGTGAGCCTGGCTGGAGGTATCGGAAGTGAGAATGCTGACATGAGTAACGATAAGAGTGTAGAGAGACACTCTCGCCGAAAGACCAAGGGTTCCTGCGTAAAGCTAATCTGCGCAGGTTAGTCGGCCTCCAAGGCGAGGCTGAAAAGCGTAGTCGATGGGAAGCAGGTAAATATTCCTGCACCAGCTGGAAGTGACGGATGGCTTAACTCGTACCCACTTATTGGATTGTGTGTGCGGGGCGTTGTCCCAGGAAATAACTCCAGCAGAGACTGTACCCGAAACCGACACAGGTGGTCAGGTAGAGCATACCAAGGCGTTTGAGAGAACTGTGCTGAAGGAACTCGGCGATGACGCGTAACTTCGGAATAAGCGTGACTCACCTTGCGCAAGCAGGAATGAGTGGCACAAGCCAGGGGGTAGCGACTGTTTAGCAAAACACAGGGCTCTGCGAAGCAGCTGTTACGACGTATAGGGTCTGACGCCTGCCCGGTGCCTGAAGGTTAAAGGAGGTGAAAGCTCGAACTGAAGCCAGGTAAACGGCGGCCGTAACTATAACGGTCCTAAGGTACTAAATTCCTTGTCGGGTAAGTTCCGACCTGCACGAATGGCGTAACGACTTCCCCACTGTCTCCAGCACAGGCTCAGTGAAATTGAATTCCCCGTGAAGATGCGGGGTTCCCGCGGTCAGACGGAAAGACCCTATGAACCTTTACTATAGCTTCGCCTTGGCGTTAGCGACCGTACTGTAGGATAGGTGGGAGACTATGAAACCGGGCGCCAGCTCTGGTGGAGTCGTCCTTGAAATACCACCCTTACTGTCGTTGACGTCTAACGAGGGCCGTTATCCGGTCCCGGGACATGGCGTGGTGGGTAGTTTGACTCGGGGCGGTCGCCTCCCAAAGTGTAACGGAGGCGCGCGATGGTGAGCTCAGAGCGGTCGGAAATCGCTCGTCGAGTGCAATGGCATAAGCTCGCCTGACTGCGAGACTGACAAGTCGAGCAGAGACGAAGTCGGCCATAGTGATCCGGTGGTCCCGAGTGGAAGGGCCATCGCTCAACGGATAAAGGTACTCTAGGGATAACAGGCTGATTTTGCCCAAGAGTCCATATCGACGGCAAAGTTTGGCACCTCGATGTCGGCTCATCACATCCTGGGGCTGAAGCAGGTCCCAAGGGTTTGGCTGTTCGCCAATTAAAGTGGTACGTGAGCTGGGTTCAGAACGTCGTGAGACAGTTCGGTCCCTATCTGCCGTGGGTGTTCGAAGCTTGAGAGGATCTGTCCCTAGTAGGAGGACCGGGATGGACATACCTCTGTGTACCTGTCATGGCGCCAGCTGTCGCAGGGTAGCTAAGTATGGAATAGATAACCGCTGAAAGCATCTAAGCGGAAACTAACCTCAAAACAAGGCTTCGCTGAGGATCGTGGAAGACTACCACGTTGATAGGCCAGGTGTGGAAGCGCGGCGACGCGTGAAGCTTACTGGTACTAATAATCCGATCGGTTTGATCGTTTCTCAGCAAAACTCATTCGATGATCATCCTTGACCAGATGATCGTCACGACAATGTCTTCTTCGCAATCCTTCTGTCCGCCTCGTTGACCTGGTGGCTATGTCGGAGGTTCCCACCCGATCCCATTCCGAACTCGGTCGTTAAGCCCTCCAGAGCCAATGGTACTTCTCTTAAGGCGCGGAGAGAGGTCCCGCCGGGTCTACCGGGGAAAGAATGATTGCGCAGCCCATAAAGGCTCTTCCAAACCCGTTCTTCCTTCACGACACCGTTTGCCGCGGATGGAGCAGCCCGGTAGCTCGTCAGGCTCATAACCGAAGGTCGTGGTTCAAATCCTACCCCCCCCAAACAACCAAAAACGCCCCCCCGCCCAAAAAAACCGGGGCGTTTTTGTCCCCGTTCGACTCGGCGTCTATCCGCGTGATGGAGCGGCGGGGCAGCAGGCGCCAGCGCGGAAAAGTGGTGCAATCCGATTTGAGCTGAGGTGACGGTATGTGCTGCCGGGCTTGTCCCCGACGGGCCCCTGATGGAAAGCGAGGCATTAGAGATGAGCGAACGCCCATTTCCCCCGCGCCTATTAAGTCGTGGGGCAGCGAGGCGTCAGCAGGTTTGGGTCGATGAATTGACGCAGCATGCCTGACCTTTTGAGGTAAGCGCCAAGCCGACCGCCGCCGCCATTTTCCACCCACGCGGATGGGGTGCCCGGCGGGCCCGTTCGATTTCGCCGCTGACTGTCACCACGCCAGGTCTCCGTCATTGCGACGACAGTTGCGCCGTCGATGGCTTGTGCCGTCGTCGGAAGCCAGCGAGTTTGAGGTTCCGTCAGTGGGATGGGATGAAGCCTTCAAACGCAACGGCGATTTGTCGCCGGGGGACCTTCAGGCCATCAATGCTGAACTCGTAGGCCTTGCCTGAGTCTGGGGGTTAAGTGGGAAAAAAATCGGGGGCGACAGGGCCGTCAGGGAAGATAGACTTTTGGTTCAGGCCATCCCTTTTTTCGGCGGCTCGGCGAGAACCCGCAGGCCTGTGCTCGGAACGCTGGGGGGCTGTCCGTCGACGAACAGGACGACGCGGACGTTTGCTGCCCCTGATGTCTCGGGCCGGATGAGAGCGGGATGCGATCGGGGATCGAACCGTCGGCGTATGCGGCCCAAAAAGGGTTTCGGTTTGCGCAGGCTCATCTGGGCGCGCTGGCCGACGAACGGCCGCCTGGGAGTCCGGGGCCCGACCGGCTCGATCACGGAGCGGCGTGAAACTGCTGACTCGATAAGTCTGTTCGGGGCTGCTTCACCTTGGAATCTGTCGGATCGGGCTCCCAGCCACGCATAGGGCGTCTTCAGGCCGGCACCATTTCCGTGGCTGTGGGGCGAACGTGTTGATGGGGAGATCGACTTCGCCGGGGGGTTTATGTTCTTTTCCTGCTCCGGGATTTCCAGTTCGGGCATGGTTTCGCCGCCGACCCTTTTCCACCGCCGTGGTCTGCGGTCCCAGAATGACGCTGTCGTCCATCATCCCCGGGTCGATCAGGGGCGCGGATTTGCCGTCAAGCGTCGGCCTGGGGCGGCGTCAAAAGGATCGTGCCGGGCCATCGCGTGTCCGGGTGGTCGACTTTTCCAGATGGATGAAAGGGAAATTGGGGGGTTTCGCCGTGTATCAATGGCCAATCTGGCCGTTTCTCTTTGTCCTGCCCGGGTGTTAGTCGAGAAGGAGATCATAAGGCGGGAAACCTTCCCTGGTAGATGGAGGCTTCCCATTCCGGATTGGTCGTGGATGATCTGGAAAATGCGGGAAAAAGCCGCCCGAACCGGTGACCGAGGTCGTGATGCGGCCACCCGACCCACCAGTCATTGTTGTTCACGCCATGTTGTTCGGGGGCCCACGCCATTGATGATGGAGGCCCAGTTGGGGGGCTGATGTCGGCATGACGCCCGGGATCTCTCCAACGCCGTTGCCATCATGTCGTGCAGGGTGGGGGTTTTCTTTTGCGCCGTCCGTGCTGAGGCCGTCGACGCCGATGATGATGACGTGGGGGACCCCTTGGGCCGAGACCGCGTCGGGCGTGGCGACGTTGGTCAGAACGGGGAAGAAGAAGGTGGCGGCAGGGGGGTTTGGGATCAGTTTGGCGACGCGCCCATGAAACGGCGGATCGTCCAAATCCTGTTTTCGGTCGGTTATCAATTTGCAAAAGGTTGGTATGTACCAATAAAAAACGGCCTGATCGGCGAAGTTTTGAATGGGCCCCCGGGTTGCGTGACATCGCGATCCCCTGGCTGGCCGGCTTTTAGATATTTGGGGCGCGTCAGCGTCGGCGGCCCCTTTGGGGCGAGGTTCCCCATTTCTCCCCCTCAGTTTTGGACGTGATTTTCAGAGTTTCCTGCTGCCCCTGCTCAGATCTGTCACCAAGTTAACAAAATTGGTTAGTCCAGTCTTGTCGCTAAACCCGCGGCCTGACATGCGATCCTTGCAGAAAATACGTGACCCGAACACGGTCGCCTTTGCGGTTTTTCCGAGGGGGGGGGTTCTCCCCTATTTCTCGATGTACCCCTTCCAAAGCCGTTCTGGGCGGCGACATTCGACGGGGTTCGGGGTTGGGGACTTTTGCTCGACTAAAGGGTCGCCCATCCTCAGGTCGTCGGTTACCCCCTGTCCAAGTGGATCGGCGTAAAGGTGATCCGGGCGGACGGAGCGGACGGGGCCGGGGCCATCGATGCTGATCGGCGCTTTCTGGCTGGCGCTGGTCGCCTTCGCGCTGACCCCCGCGCCGTGGAATTGGCGGCCCTTTTCCCCAAGGGCCTGCCGCTGGCCTGATCGGGTCTGGTCTTCGCCTTTTGGGGGGGGACGGCGCGCATCCGACGCGGGGCGTGTGCTGTGCGCCAGCTTCATCCTGTCGTCGGCGTGGTGAAGGCGGTCCGTTTTGCGCGGCGGGGGTCGCGATCGGGATCCCCAGCGGCGGGGGGGGTATTCATGCCGTTGCTGTTGGTTTCAGTCGGGGGCTGTCGCTGTTGCCCGGCCCCAGCGCCGAGGATGAGCGGGAGCGGTCGCCGTGGGATGCCCGGACGAGCGCAGGCTTTTTCTGGCCGATTACGGTCTGGGGCGGGGGCGTTGACCCCCTATGCCCCGTTACCCCCTTTTCGCGATTTCCGCGACAACTTCTCGGCCCGAGGTCGGGGAGGCGGTCGGTTTGGCACGGGGGGCCCCTTTCGCGGGCAACTGCCGGTGGGGGTCATCGTCCTGGTCGTGTTGGGCAGTCGACCCTGATCCGCGACAACCGGCGCGCCCTGATGGTCATGCATGGGGGGGGATTGCGGGCGCTGCCTGATCGGGCCCGTCGACCGGCGTTTCAGGCGGGGCTGGTGTCGGCCTGGTGTGGATGATCCGAGGGGGAGGGCTGTACATGGCCTACACCCCCAACGCCATGCTGTTCGACCGGGGTGTTGGCGGCGACGCAACGGGTCGGGGCGGCGGGCTTTTTTATCTATGAGCGCGCCTGGGGTTGCCAGCTCGCCCTTTCCCCGTATCGAACCGGGCCCGCAAAAGGGAAATGGCGGTTCTTACGGGTCCCCCGGGGGCGGCGGCCAGCCTGGGGACGTTGGCGTCAGGGTTCTTTTCCCCGCAAGCTGGCGGGCGTCGGCGGGGTCGGGGCCCAAATCCAGATTTAAAACGGCAGCCGATACTGCGGCGCCCCGAACCTTTGCCGTCAGGGGGCGACGTCCAGATCGACCCCGCGCAGGGCGTCGTGGCGCCAGTATTCGTGGTCGTATTCGAAATGCGTCCGCCAGCGTCAAACTGGCGCGCGACCAGCAGGGGCCCGGCGTGCCCGACTTGACGCCCAGGCCCCGGCCTCTTCCCCGGGTCAGGGCGCGGGGGCATCTCGACCCGGGTTTCGCGTCACCGCCGCCGATACGGCTCTTGAGGATCTGCGTGGAGCCGTCGGCGCGTCAGCAGGTCCGGCGCACGCTTGGCCTCGCTAGATGCGCCGACCGCACCGGGCCCTGGGTCAGGACGCCGGCCCCAAACGGTGCCCCGCCCCCCAACGGGACCCTGCCTTGGCCCCGCCGCCCTCGCCTCGACCGTGTGGTGGACGGGTCTGGGGGGTTGGGGGCCCCTGTTCGGCGAAAAAGGTCGCCCGGCCCAGCGGGTCGGATCGGTCCAGGTTCCGGCGAGACGCCCAGCCGCTGCGGTCGCGGCGATGATCATCCCCCCGTCCATTGGGCGGGCCCCGGATCGTGCCGCGCGCCACGCCCCGTCCGTCCTGTAATGACGCTCTTTTCGGCGTTTGCCGCCGGGTTTTAGCACTCCCCTGGGAGGCGGGCGATCTGGTCCCCCCACCAGATAGCGCCCGCGGTCGCCCGGGGGTTTTAGATGGGGCGGTCCACCAGGCAGGCGCAAAGGGGTCGGAAGGGCTCATCGTCAGAAGTCGTGGCCTTATCGCGGGTTCGCGTGCCTGCGTCGATCCTCTGCGCCGTCCGCCAAACGGCGGCCCCTTTTGGGGCGCCGCCGCTGATGCGGTCTAGCCTATAGTCCAGTGCTGTAGCTCTTCGGAACAGGGAATCCGGCCCGGGTCCCCTTTAACCTTCATGGTGGGGGTTTCCCCTTTTCGTATAGTAGGGGGACCGTCCCGGATGCCTGACGTCGAAACGACGGGCCCGCCTGTTTGAGTTTAGGGGGAGGGTCCAGCGTCTTGTCGGGTGCACCCATTTGTCGATGGGGTAGCAGGTCTTGACGTCGGCCGATAGTTGGGACAGGGGGGCCTCGAAACCGTATTTTTGATAGGTCACGGGTTTAATCGGTCTGGCCCCCGACGAAAGAGATCTTGCGACCCTTTCGATAGTCCAGGCCCGTCTCGCCTCGCTGGTCTGAGGCGATTACCTCGAAGCCGAAGCCCCGAACGGCGCCGCCATGCCGTCGAAGTTTGATGGGTTGAACTCGACCCCGGTGATATTGGCGGTGTCGCCGTTCTTGGCTGGGTGATTTGATGAAACCGTTGGACGTGGTTCCCCCTGGCTGCCGTTGGTGAAGATGAAGTTTTGATCTTCGGAAAAAGGGCCCGCCGAAGGACGCTGCGGGTGGGGATAAACTCGGCCGACAGGCCCAGGTTCGGGGCTTCCGCAGGCTTCAGGCCCGGGTTGCCGCGGCTGATGGCGATGTTTCCCCTTGGTCACCGGATTGCGCGTCACCGATGTCGCCGGATATAGCCGTACGGGGCGCGAAAAGCTGGCCCAGGCGGCGGCGCGGAAACCCCCGGTCGTTAGGCGGTAGGTCGCGTCCCCTGGGGAGGAACACGCCGTAGTCCGCGTTGCTGGCGTCGGCCCCTGGGCGCGTCGTCGGACCGAAGGTGTTCTTTACGTCGGTCTGCTCGTAGCGACCACCCGCGATCACCCAAATCGCCCCCCCGGGGTGGGCCCGGGCGTAGGGGGCGTATATGCCTCCTGGCCCCGCTTGTCGTCCCGGCTCAGACGTTCAAAGGGCATGGTGACCGTTTTGGGGGCCCGGCGGCGCGGATGGCGGGGATCACCCGTTCACGGCGAAACGGCCGGCAATAATGCGCCGCCCAGAATGCGATCGACCTCACGCTCGTCGGCCGGGCCCCGGGCCCGGACTTGCCGTCAGCGGCGTGCCCGGGGAAATCGCCGTCCCAGATGGGGGTGCTGTCGTGCTCCCGCTTGACTGCGGATTTGGCCCCCCCCGCGGATCAACCCGGACCTTGGGCGACCTGATAGCGGGCGTCGATCTTCAAGGCCCGCGGTCCTTCTGGCGCGAGCGGCTGGGCCAGCCCGTCCCGAGGCGCAGGGACGGATCGCGCTCCACATGGGCGGCGAAGGCCGGAAGCTGCGGCGTGGGGAAACGGCGTCGGGGGACCACAGCGGCCTTGGCGTTCAGCGGGGGCGCAGGCGTGCAGTTGTAACCACCGAATAGTCGTCGGGGCCACGCCGCCAAAACGAGGGGGGCAAGCCGCGAGGGGTTAAACCCGGCTGACGCCGCCCAGATTGACGGTGGCCAGGGTCTGGTTTTCCCGAGATGTCCATGTTGCGCGAGAACGGGAAACCCGCGGGGATCCCACACGCCCGAACGGCCCTGCAGCGACCGTAGGGTTTCGGGGGGGTCGGCGTCCCTAATGGGGTCGCCGTCGGCTGACGATCTGGCGGGCGTATAGCCATAGATGGCGCCCCGGACCGGGTCGTGCCGATGATCATCTTTTCCGGCGCGGGCAGGCTGCGGTCCTCGTCATTCACCTGCACCAGGCGCAGGGACGGACGGCGCGGTAGTCGGTCCAGTCATTGGTCGAGACGCGTTCGAACCCCTTTTACTGGCCGCGCAGATAGGGTCGTGATCGACGCCGCGATAGTCGAGCGACAGGTTTCCGCCGCGTTTCTGTTCGTTGCGGGGATAGTCCAGGTCGATCCCCCGGGAGGTACATCGAGCGTTCGTCGACTGCTTCCCGCCGTTCTTGCGCCAGAGTAAGGCCCCATTCGCCGTCGTTTTCGGTCTCCTCGGGGACCCCGGAACGGCCGTAGTTGAGAGGCGAAGACGCCGAACCGGTCGTCCTTCAGGGGCGACCGAAATCGGCCTGCCAGAAATTTTTAAGCCCGCCTTGATCACGGGCGCGGTCGTTGGCCCGTAGCTGGCGAACATCCGCGCCACCGGCCCCCTTTAAGTCGAAGGCGTTGGGGTGCGGAAGTCGATGGAGCGCCGATGGCGTCGCCGTCCATGCGGGCGTCAGGTCGGGGACCGTGATCGCCTGCGGCCGTTGGGCGGCAGGACCGTCATGGACATCTGGCGGCTTGGTATCGGTCAGGGCGCACGCCGTTGATCGAATGGCGTTGAAGGTGCCGGAAGCCGCGGACGGTGACTTTTCCCCCTCGCCCGTGTCCTGATTGACGATGACATTGATGCCCGGCAGGCGCGCCAGGGCGTCGGCGACGGCGTCAGGCAGCTTGCCCATATCGTCCGCCGACGGGACGTTGACCACCCCATCGGCGCGGCGCGGGGCCGGATGGTGTGGGGGTCCCCGGCGCGGGCCCCGGACCAGAATTCATCGACCGCTGGGCCGGTCGTCGTCAGCGACGGCGGGGAAGGGTGCGCCTGCAACGCCCCAGGTCAGGGGCCCGGGGGCTGCGCCCCGGGTCAGTTTCGCCTGCGCAGTGCGACGGCGTCGGAATGTAACGACATTGGTGATCCCACCCGGGTTCCAGAAATCTTGTCCGTGGGGCGTGGGCCGGGGGCCCCGTCCGCACAGCGGACGAAGGCGGGGTAGCCAAGCAATCGGTGTAAACCATTTGGGTGGGGCCCGCACAAAACATTCAAGTATAGGGTATGGTATATCTGTATTGTCGCCGGGTCGGAAAGTTTGCCAATTTATGGGGCCGCAGCGTATTTCAACGAGTGATGGGAAACGGGCGTCACCATGCCCGGCTGCGCCCGCATCGTCATGCGCCTCAGCCGGATCGCCTCCTTGAAAAAAGGGGGGAGCCCCGAAAGCCTGGATTCGCCATGAAGGGGCCGCCCTGAGGCCAGGCCCGCGCAAGGGGCCCCTCA
>JADZMA010001675.1:0-16038 GCA_020796225.1 Arion vulgaris
TGTTTATTGTTTGGAGGGCCATTGATGGGTGATGCAAAAATGTTGCAGGGTGAAACTGGCATCGATTGGGTAGAACAAAAATAACTAGAAGATTTGAATTTTGCAGATGATATTTGCCTTGTTAAGTAGAAACAACCAAGATATATAAAGAAAAACAGACAACTTGTCATCTATAGTATCAAAAGTTGGACTGTAGATAAGCTATGAAAAACAAATATAATGAAGACACCTATGGCAAGTAATGCAGATATCACTGGAATCAAAAATTTAAAAAAATAACAGAGCAGTTCACCTATTTAGGTAGAAATTTTGATTGACAGAAAATTTTAAAAAAGAAATTATGATACTAATTGGCAAAGCAACATCAGCTTTTAAAAGTCTAAATAAAATAGGGAACTGCAAGTTATATAGTATTAAAACTAAATTACAATTTTCAATTCAAATGTTGTATCAATCCTAACATATGCTAGCGAGAGTTGGATAATGACTAAAGATATAGAAAACAAGTTGAATGCATTTGAAAATAGATGTCTGCAAAAAATAATGAATATACAATGAAACGAATTCAGAAGAAGTGATGAAATCATAGACATGTCTTGTCAACCACTAGTGACAACTGTTATAAGAAAGAGAAGATGGATATATTTAGGAACCTTGAGAGAAATGCTCAACGAATATCAAAGCAGGCATTGAAGTGGGATGCAAGGGTTCAAGAAAGAGAGGTCGACCTAAGGAGATCCTGAAATGAACTTTGCTGAGAGAGGCAGGAAATATCGGTCTCAGTTCCATGGGAGATTGAGCGAGTTGCCAGGATAGAGCGGTATGGAGAAATTACTTGCAGGCCTATGTAACGTATAACGGTACGAGAGGAATTATTATTATTATTATATATATAAACGGATGATTGTATGCTTGTTTGTTACCTATTGACTCGGAAACTACTGAAGAGATGTAGCTGAAATTTACAGGATATGTTTGTTTTGATGTTGGCATGCTACTTGTTATAGTTTGAATAGGTAGCTGAAGCTTGTGAAAAATCTAAAAATAATAACACGCCTTTTTTCGAGAGTTTCAAACCAAATTGCCATTAACGTTTGGGGAAGTCTCGTGTACGTATTAATATATATACATCAGATTTAGCTGAAATTTACAGAATATGTTTGTTTATGTTTGTTTTGATGTCGGGATGATACCTTTCATAGTTTGAAATAGTGTACTAAAAATTTTTAGAGAAAAATCTATTTAAAAATCGAACAACACGCAAATTTCATCGAGATTTCTTCCGAAGTCTACGATATGCGCATAAATATATACACAAGATTCGATGACGTTAGATTCAAGTCAATTTTTCAAACAAGTTGAATTTAAAATACGCAATCCAGGTTTGTTTCGACTCATTTCTAATCATGATTATAGATACTGCAAATCATTTTTTTAAGTTATCGGCAACTATTCCATCAATGTTTGTTAGCTATGTTGGCAAAAATTGCTCTATATTCGATTAAACCAAACAAAACTACGATCAGAGGAATACGTTCTTTTGAGGAAGCATTGGCATTGCTATAGATGGCAAGGCAAACAACTATGGCAAGATGGTTATTTTGCAATCAACGTTACCTGAGATAACGTTATATGCATGAATATTACCCAATATTAGATTACATGACAGAAACGGGGTAACCATTTATTATTTTGTAAATCAATCCATACCATTGACCGCTAAAGCGGCGTGCAATTCTAAATTAGTACAACCATTTTGCAATAGGTGGCGCGCGAGTAGTGAGTAGTTTCGACAAATGATTCGTACAGTTTACCTGATTTTTCAAAACATTTTACGGGCAGTTTCTATGCATTTCCTAACAGAATGTAATCAAATGCTAATTTGTTTTATTTATTCCAGCGAAACATCAACAGTGATATTTAATTCGTTGAAGACGAACAAGCTGCAATTATTACACGCTCTTCAAGAATTTTCCAAAATTTGCAATTATGAATCCAAACGAAAAGAATTTGCCCATCTACACCTAGAGCACGAACAAGAAAGGCATTACTAGCTTCAAAAACAGAGGCAAGGGGAAGCAGTTTGGGAAAACCCGTTCGAGTATGACTGCTCAACCCGTTCGTTTGAAACAGACGAGCAACGGGAAGCAAGGCTCAAGTCCGTTCAGCTGAAACAATCAGAGCTGGGGAAAGAAAGACTGCAAACCGTTCGGATACCACTACTTGTCCAGACGAACACTGCACGCTGATTTAAATCTGGTGCATTCCATTGAATACTAATTATGATTACAGTCTTAAACCAAATGTGGTTATTGGAAAAATGGATAGATGATGCGTGTATTGCAGTGCCGTCAAATTTAAGAATGAAACACCAGGAATGTGCTGCGTGGGTGGAACAGTGAAATTGCCAGTATTACATTCACCACCCGAACCATTATCAACGTTGGTAGCAGGTGACACAAGCCAATCGAAACATTTCTTGGCAAACATACGCAAGTACAATTCATGTTTCCAAATGACATCGTTCGGTGCAACAAATATCGTGCGCGAGAATTACATGCCCACATTCAAAGTTCAAGGGCAAGTTTATCATCGTGCTGGCTCACTACTACCACTGCCGGACGCAGATTACAAATTTCTTCAAATTTATTTCATGGGGAAAAACTGATGAACAAATTGATCAACGTTGTCAATTCAATACAGGTACAACACGAGAAATAGTCGCTGCATTACAAACTTTATCCGATCAACACAACGAATTAATTCGATTGTTCAGAACTGCCCTGCAACAATTACCAGCTGATGACTACCGAGTTGTACTTAGAGCAGACAAAACACCTGTTGGTCAACACGAAAGACAGTACAATGCACCAACAATTGATGAAGTGGCGATCGTTATGGATGGCGAAGAATTTAATTCGCGTGATATAATTCTTCATCGCAGATGTGGTGATGTTCAGCGAGTTCGAACTCATGCTCCTACGACGGATTACACTATCCGATATTATTTTGGCAAGGAGAAGATAGATATCATTTCAACATCAAATTGAGAAATCCACAAACAGATGAGGAAACAAATAAGAAAGTTAGTGCTATGAATTATTATTCATATCGATTAATGGTTCGTGAAAACGATGAAAATCATATCAGGGAAAAGTCGACAATTGTTCCATTAATACATTGTCGAATGTATGAAAATCGAAACTGAGCGACTCCTCTACATTCGATTAAATCAAAGCAAGTTGCGTTCAGAACAGTACATTCATTTACGTGATGCAATTGTTAATGATGGCAATGTGAATCCTAATGAATTGGGAAAAAATGGTCATACTACCAGCCACATTACAGGAGTCCACGGCATATGCATGAATACTCAAGTTGCAATGATATATGTTCGCGCCCATGCCGTCCAGATTTATTTATCACTTTTACGCAATCCTACGGGATGAAATTAAAAAACTTTGTTAGCTGGACAATTATCATCGGATCGTCATGATATTACCGCGCGTGTATTCAAACAAAAATTGAAATCTTTAATGGATTTCATTGTCAAGCATCGTCTTTTTGGAGAGACACACGGTTGGATGTATTCCATCGAATGGCAAAAAGAGATTGCCAAGACACATTGATCGAAAAAGTCACACCAGATCAAATTGATCAAGTCATCTTAGCAGAAATACCAGATGTTGACATTGATCCAGACTTATTTGAAGTCTCACCAAAACATGATTCATGTCCATTGGCTTACTCAACAATAATTCACCATGTACGTCTGATGGAAAATGCACGAAAAGATACCCAAAAGACTTACATGCCGATACTATTACTGGCAATGACGGATATCCTCTCTATTGTCGACGACCAAATGAAGATGGCGGGAAAAACCATCACGTAAAGTGGGGAAACAATGATGTTGAAGTCGATAATCGTTGGGGTTTTACCGTATTCACAGTTACTCTCAAAGACGTACAAAATACACATCAATGTCGAGTATTGCAATTCGGTGAAATCGATGAAGTACATTTGCAAATATGTCGACAAAGGAAGCGATGTGGGGGTTGTGGGTAGCAAATATAACTGCATCCATCGATGAAAACGAGCATTATCAACGGGACGATACATTACTAGCAATGAAGCAGTATGGGGCATTTTTTCATTTCCAATCCATGAACAACATCCAACAGTTGTTCATTTGGGAAATCACCTTGAACATGGAAGCGCGTGTACTTTCACAATAGAAAATGCACGAGCATTGTCACCATCGCAACAACGTTAACTGCATTTTTTTCATTGTGTAGAGATGTTATATTGGGAAAGACGCTACTTTTCTCTGAACTGCCAACATACTACACTGGAATGCAGAGCGATAAAGTTTCAACGTCCAAAAAAAAGGTAAAACAGTTAATACATTCCAATTTTTATTCGACCAACGCGTTAGGCCGTTTGTACACTGTTCATCCAAACAATGCAGAATGCTTTTACTTTGGGTTACTGTTAATCAACAAACGTGAACCAACATCCTTCCAAGAATTGAGAACAGTTAACGGTCCCTATGTGCCTTATCTCGTCGTTGTACTGTCTTTCGTGTTGTCCAACAGGTGTTCTGTCTGCTCAAAGTACAACCGGTAGTCATCAGCGGTAATTGTTGCAGGGCAGTTCTGAACAATCGAATTAATTTCGTTAGTTGATCGGATAAAGTTTGTAATGCAGCGACTATTTTCGTGTTGTACCTGTATTGAATTGACAACGTTGATCAATTTGTTCATCAGTGTTTCCCATGAAATAAATTTGAAGAAATTTGTAATCTGCGTCCGGCAGTGGTAGTAGTGAGCCAGCACAATGATAAATTTGCCCTTGAACTTTGAATGTGGGCATGTAATTCTCGCGCACGATATTTGTTGCCGAACGATGTCTTTTGGGAAACATGTTGTACTTGCGTATGTTTGCCAAGAATGTTTCGATTGGCTTTGTCACCTACTACCAACATTGATAATGGTTCGGTGGTGAATGATACTGGCAATGTCACTGTTCCACCACGCGCACATTCCTGGTGTTTCATTCTTAAATTTGACGGCACTGCAATACACGCATCATCTATCCATTTTTCCAATAACCACATTTGGTTGAAGACTGTAATCATAATTAGTATTGTAATGGAATGCACCTAGATTTAAATCAGCGTGCAGTGTTCGTCTGGACAGAGTAGTGCGTATCCGAACGGTTTGCAGTCTTGCTTCCCGTAGCTCGATTGTTTCAGCTGAACGGACTTGAGCCTTGTTTCCCGTTGCTCGTCTGTTTCAAACGAACGGACTTGAGCAGTGCATACTCGAACTTTTCCCAATCTTGCTTCCGTTGCTCGTCTGTTTCAAGCTAGTAATGCCTTTCTTTCGTGCTTTTAGTGTAGATGGGCAAATATCTTTTCGTTTGGAGGCATAATTGCAAATGTGTGGAAAATTCTTGAAGAGCGTGTGGAAATAATTGCAGCTTGTTCGTCTTCACACACGGAATTAAATATCACTGTTGATGTTTCGCTGGAATAAATAAAACAAATTAGCATTTGATTACATTCTGTTAGGAAATGCATAGAAACTCCCCGAAAAATGTTTTAAAAAATCAGGTAAACTGTACGAATCATTTGTCGAAACTACTCACTACTCGCGCCACCATTGGAAATGGTTGTACTAATTATAATTGCACCCCGCTATAGCGGTCAATGGTATGGATTGATTTACAAATAATTTTGGTCACCTCGTTTCTGTCATGTAATCTAATATTGGGTAATATTCATGCAATAACTGTATCTCAGGTAAACGTTGATTGCAAAATAACCATCTTGCCATAGTTGTTTCCCTTGCCATCTGCAATGCCAATAGCTTCCCTCAAAGAACGTATTCCTCTGATCGTAGTTTTGTTTGGTTTAATCGAATATAGAGCAATTTTCCCAACATAGCTAACAAACATTGATGGAATAATTGGCGATAATTTAAAAATATGATTTTGCAGTATCTATAATCATGATTAGAAATGAGTCGAAACAAACCTGGATTGCGTATTTTAAATTCAACTTGTTTGAAAAATTGACTTGAATCTAACGTCATCGAATCTTGTGTATATATTTATGCGCATATCGTAGACTTCCGGAAGAAACTCTCGATGAAATTTGCGTGTTGTTCGATTTTTTAAATAGATTTTTCTCTAAAATTGTTAGCGCTACCTATTTCAAACTATGAAATATCATCCGACATCAAAACAAACATAAACAAACATATTCTGTAAATTTCAGCTAAATCTGATGTATATATATTAATCGTACACGTAGACTTCCGCAAACGTTAAGGAAATTTTGGGTTAGAAACTCTCAAAATAAGTGTTATTATTTTTGATTTTTTCTACAAAGCTTCAGCGCTACCTATTTAAACTAACAAGTAGCATGCCAACATCAAAACAAACATATCCTGTAAATTTCAGCTACATCTCTTCAGTATTTTCCCGAGTCAATAGGTAACAAACAAGCATACAATCATCCTTTTATATATATATAATAATAATAATATCCTCTCGTACCGTTATACGTTACACAGGGCCTCAAGTAATTACTCCATACCGCTCTATCCTGAGCAACTCGCTCAATCTCCTCCATGGAACTGAGACCGATATTTCCTGCCTCTCTCAGCAAAGTTCATTTCAGGGGATCCTTAGGTCGACCCCTCTTTCTTGAACCCCTTTCATCCACTTAATGCCTGCTTTGATATTCGTTGATCATTTCTCCCCAAGGTGTGCCCAACATATCTCCATCTTCTCTTTCTTATAACAGTTTTCACTAGTGGTTGACAAGACATGTTATGATTTCATCACTTCTTCGAATTCGTTTCATTGTATATTCATTATTTTTGCAGACATCTATTTTCAAATGCATTCAACTTACTTCTATATCTTTAGTCATTATCCCAAATCTCCTAGCATATGTTAGGATTGATACAACATTTGAATTGAAAATTCTAATTTAGTTTTAAAACTATATAACTTGCAGTTCCATATTTTATTTAGACTTTAAAAGCTGATGTTGCTTTGCCAATTTGTATCATAATTTCTTTTAACATTTCCCGTCATAAAATTGCTACCCAAATAGGTGAATTCTCTGTTATTTTTATCATTTTAGATTCCAGTGTGATATCTGCATTACTTGCATAGGTGTCTTCATTTTATTTGTTTTTTATAGCTTATCTACGTCCAACTTTTGATGCTATAGATGACAAGTTGTCTGTTTTCTTTGCATATCTTGGGTTTTTTCTACTTAACGGCAAATATCATCTGCAAAAATTTAAATCTTCTAGTTGACTATGTTCTCCCAAACGATGCCGGGTTTTACCCTGCAACATTTTTGCATCACCCAGTCAATAGCACTCCCAAAAAATAAAGGAGATAGAATACAGCCTTTCTTTACTCCCGGGTTTTAACCATCAACCAGTCGCTTGTCACCATCAGTGCGAACGCCCCTGTGAACCATCAAAAGGCTCTTTAAAAATGTTTATTATTTTGTCTGGTATTCCATGCAATTCAGAATATTCCACAGAGAGATTCTATGTAGACTATCAAAAAGGGTTTTTTAAAATCGATGACATTTGATAGGTGATTTTTACTTCTCAATATGTTCCTTCAAAATTATAGTAGGGTAATTATTTGGTCTAAGCAGCTTCTCCAAGGTATAAAACCAGCTTGTTCTTCTTCAGGTTGTGTCCCCTGCTCCTTTGATTCTATTAAAAATGATTTTGAGAAAGTCTTTGGGCATTACTGATAATAGGATGATCCCTCTCCCGTTGTTACAATCTTTGAATCACCTTTTGGGGATCTTAACAATTTTTCCTTCTTCCATTGATCTGGGACAGTTTCTTCTTCCCATACTTTATTCAATAGTTCTTGCACCTGGCTAATAGGTGTATCATCAGCTGCTTTGAGCATTTCTGCAGTAATGTTGTCATCACCTTTGCCTTTTTTTTATCAGGAAAGGATTGCCTCCTTGACCTCAGCTACCTTATCATTTCTTCGTTATTTGGGAGGGAGCTGTTTCTTTCCTCTTCGTCAAACTTGAGTAGTACTGGTGGATCAGGTCTATTTAAAATTTTTCAAAATGTTCTGCCCATCTTCTTTTACTCGGTTTCTGATGTTAGAACTTTACCATCTTTACTCTTGATTGGGCCACCCTTTGAAACAAAAATTCCAGTAAGTTGTTTTAGTGTGTTGTATAGCATTTTACTGTTTCCAGTCTTAGCTGCCTTTTCCCTTCTTCGGCCAGTCGATTGACATATGCTCTTTTATCTCTTCTAGCCGCTCTTTTCACTTCTTGTCTTTAGTCTATATTTCTCTTTAGTTTGAATTTCATCTGTTGCATCCTTAGTATTAAATATCTCTAGTTTCATCTTTCTTCTTTCTTGAATACATTTCCAGGTGTCATCGCTTATCTAGGGTTTTCTGTCTTTCGTCTTTAATCCTGTGCTACTTTGCTGCCTAAAAAGTGTGTCCTTTATCTTAGTTCATCTGTCTTCAATGTTCTGTTCATTTTCACCATTAGTAACTCGAACCTATTCTTAAGTTCGAGCTGATATTCCTCTGTTACCTCATTATTTTGTAGTCTTTGACTGTCTATTCGCAGTTGTTCTTTTTCAGTATGGTGAATTTTCAATTTCAGTTTCAATTTACCTATGCATAAATTATGATCACTTCCAACATCTGCCCCTCTGTATGCACGGACATCCAGCAAGGATGTTCTAAATTGTGTATGTATGCACATATGATCAATCTAATTCCTGGTCACTCCATCTGGTGAGTGCTAAAAGTTATGAATTTTCTTATTGCAAAGATGGTACCTCCAATTACTAAGTTTGACAGCATACATAACTCCATCAGTCTTTCTCCATTCTCATTCATTGTGTTTATTCCTTGTTTCCTATAGCTCTCTCTACCCCTACATTATCACTTCCAACCTTGGCATTGAAGTCCCCAATTACTACTAACAGGTCATGTTTTGAGGTCTTGTTATTTGATCTTGTAGTTACTCATAAAATGTGTCTTTCTTATCATCGTCAGCCTCATTTGTTGGTGAATAACACTGCAGTATTGACATATCGACATGCCTAGTACGAGCTGCTCTAATTATCCGACTAGAGATGGGTTCCCATTCTAACATGCTCTTTGTTACTCTCAGGTGTCAGTCATTATCCCCTCCTTCAAAATGCTTACCATCTTCTCTCCTGAATATATGAAAGTTAATCCACTAACTATTCTTCTATCTGTTCCATGCCATCTCACCTCACTTAACCCCAGTATGTCAGCTGTATCTCTTCATTTCTTCTGCAATTTGGGCTGATTTTGTAGCGTGGCCATCGTTCTCACATTCCACAATCCATATTTGGTGTGTGTTTTTGAGCCAAGTAATGTACTAGTCCGGTTGCTGACTCGCAAAGCGTTTTCATCAGCAACCGTCATTGATGCACTAGTGCACCGCACACCACCTGGCTGGTCGGTTTACCAGTATGGCGTCCTTTCTTGCAAGTTTCTGTAGCTATTTCAATTTCTTGTGTGAGAGGTAGCTGGCCTCATGCATAAGTCCTCCTCCTTTTTCATCCGGGCTTGGAACCGGCATTGGCAGATTTTTATATATAGTAGATTACTAATTTAACAGCGATGTTGATTTGGTATGATTTTAGAATGTTAACAGTACGAAAGTGAAGTATTGACGTCAAAATGCTAATGTGCGCTCCATGTGCAATTCAGCAGTAGTTAAAATCGGAATCCGTGAAATTAATTATTCCACACTGTATGTGAAAGATTGTCATTGGCGTGTCACAAACCATTTATGTGCATTACTTGTAGCGGAAGGTAATATTTTATTATCAATATTAGAAATGAGTTTGAAGTGTAAATTCACTACCATGCAGAAGGTGACTGCAAAACTGTATATCTACTTCTGCAGAGAAGCCAGACGTGGTGGTTTATATCACAACTTACAAGAACAGATAGAAAACAACATGCTTTTGGTATAAGTAGAATGTCATTTTGCCGTTGGATAGAACAGGACTGTAGTGATGAACGTAAGGGACACATAAAAAGCCTGGAAACGAAACTGGCGATTTCGATAAAGATGTTATGTAAGAGATTCATAAAATGTTTAAGGCCAATGTGATATTGATATATCTAAAACCGCCTTATGGAGAGTTGTTAGGTGTAGCGGTTTAACTTTTCGGAAATCTAAGGCAGGTCGGAATACAGTTTGTGAGAAAACGCATCTGATAGCTGCACGATGCAAATATCTGCGGGAGATACGGAAGCGTAGGACGGAAGGTTACGATATTGTATATCTGGACGAATCGTGGGTAAATGCTCACCATACGTTTGATAAAGAATGGCAATCAATAGACGGAACTAAGGAAAGTGAAATTCCAACCCAAGGGGCAACTATTGTGATAGGTCATGCAGGCAGCAAAAGCAAATGGTCTTGTCAGTGGCGCAGAACTTTTTTCCCCAAGCACTGTATACAGATGGTGGGCTACCACACCGAAATGAACGGATTTATTTTCAGGGGTTGGTTAGCGAACACACTTATGCCGTTCTGGATATGCCGTCGTGTATTGTAAAGACAATGACTCCTTCATAATGTGGTGCGCATGCAGACAAATTCCAAATCATCAAGAACAAAACAAGACATCATGGCGTGGCTTGCAAAAGAAAATATATTTTTGTTGCAACAATTTCAAAACTGAGTTGTTGCAACTGGTGAGCATGACTAAGAAGTCAAAGATTTTTATAATCGATAAAGTCATTGCTGAGCAGGGCCCACACTTCTCTTCAATTACCCCCTTTACCATTCACATCTCAATCCATTGAACCTGTGTGGGCTGCAGTCAAAGGTCAAGTTGCAGCAGTAAACAAGACTTTAAACTTCGTGATGTAAAAGTCCTAACACGTGATGCCCTCGCAAAAGTAGATATCGCGAATTACTGGAACAAATGTAAAGAGGATGTGCTGGAAGAAGAGGCATATTGGCTACGAGATGGTTTGTATTTCTCCAGCCCAGCAGTAGTCAATCTCCTCTTCAGATTCGAATCTTTTAGCTAACATCCCATTTGCTTTACATTCCAATTGCCAATACCAGGGACTGGCAACCTTACCAGAGGTACGTAATTTGATCGCAAGATAATATCAACATAAAAACACTCATGAAGAAAAAGTTAACCATGTCACATTGCTTTTTATAATATGTAATAGGGTTACGCATTTGCAAACATTCGCCACCATTTTGTGTATTACTGTAAATTCTAAACTTGATTATCATTGTTTGTGTTATGAAAAGTATATAAAAAACGTTTTTACCTCAACTAAGCTACCTAGAAAATTAGTTAAACATGGATTCGAACGTCGTGAGGATATAAAAACTGCATGCAAAAATTACTTATCCATCAGATAGATTTCATACAAATTAAACCTTAGTGTGATCACAAATTTTGGAACGAACTATAAATATAAATTATGCAAGCGTTCAAGAAAAAATTTTGACAACAGCATGCAATATATGAAATACTATCGTCAACATTGACACGATTATTAAAAAGAGGTTGACATGTACTGATGAGTTGCAGTCAGAAAATCACGTGACACATTAGGCTTACTCAGGAGAAGTGAACACACATGGCAAGGTTCAGAATTAAAAATGCTTTAAAAACTATTTTTTAAATATGATTGAATATGTTCTTGGAAATTGAAGCTGTAGTTTATGTGTCATTAATGTGTATTGTCCAGACAACTCGTTCCAGTTTGCTTTTGTCGAATTGACTACAGCGGGGTTTTTACTTGACCAGCGTACACACGGAGCATACGTATCTTCAGTAGCTTCTTCCGTCAAAGATAGGAAAAGGGGACCACTGATATTGCTACAATTGCTCCTCGCGAGAACGAACGGGAAAGGGCGACGCGAGATACGACCTAACTAAAGGCACATCAAACAACGGGAAACCAGTTCATGACGAACAATCTTAGAACGAGTAAGTAGAAGTATTGTTAATAAGCAGTCTCCATAGTGTCAGGATGATGGCAATTTTACAGAAGATAAAATAATGAATTTCGGCTTTGATATTATAAAACCCTGTGATGCATTATTGATGTGAACATCAAATGGCAGGATTGATCCCAGATATAGAAGTTATAAAGGAGCTATCTCCCCAGCATCTATCAACCTGATGCAGTCCCAGACACGATGGACAGGACATGTGGCTTGAATGTTAGATTGCAGAATACCCAAATGACTATTGTATGGTGAGCTGCGGTAAACGCTCACGGGGGAGTCAGAAAAGCGATTCAAAGAACACCCCAAGAACCCATACAATCCTGTGGCATAGATTAAACAACTGGGAGAATGTTGCTGGAAAAGACAGATCAGTCAGGCGCACACTTCTTCGACACGGTTCCTCGGTTGCGAAGCGGTAGAACAGCACGGATGGAACAAAAAAGCCAAATTGAAGGCAGGGAAAACTTTCCACACATGTAAAATACCTTGCCACACTTCCGTATCGGGCTCACTAGTCATATACGCAAACACAGACAAACATAACGTAACTACATTCCTTGATGCAAATGGGGGTGGTCATCATCCCCGTGATGGACGAGCATCATCATCATTGATTGAGACCAATAAAAGAGTTTATTGATATATCAGTAATTATACATATTATAAATATTATGCGACATGCTGACGAATTTCACAGCAGACTACAACAGGGCTACGACAAACATTACACGGTCCAAAAATGAAAATATGTGACTAAAAACGAATAACGAAATAAATGCCAAAAAAAAACAACCAGAAAAAAAAAATAAGTAAATATATATAACTTATATACATTAACATATAGAATATGGAACATGATATGAGAAAGTACCAACATGCATTAGAATGTAGAACGTTGAGTCCATAAGGTCGCAAATTACCATATAACGAAATAAAACGATTCTCAGAGTAAATCGACTACGATCATAAGAGGAACATGATATAATGCATTTCACCTGAACGTGGCGTGCTTCCAAATGGTCAGTTCCATTAAATGGGTGCTACAGAAAAAAGAGCTTTAGCGTATATAGCGCAAGTGTTGGCCAAAAGCTCACTAACATTTTTCCTGTTTCGCCGATATATGCCTTGCCGCACCTCTTGCAAGTGATGACACATATTATATTGCGGGACTCGCATGTGAAACCATTTTCAATAACACACGTGGCATTATAAAAAGATACAGTACTGGTCTGTATACAAAAAACACATATTGGCATCGCCGGCACTCTGGAAAGGACCAAAATGACTCTGGATGTTGGATTTAAGACGACTGAGTACCGACATCTCATTAAAACTTCTGTCACGTTTGCAAGCCACGAAATTATAATTTTGGAAGACTAACGTGTCTCTGTATCCAACCAAAAATAGACAAAGACGTAATAAAAAAGTCTTTCACTTGTGAATTATGAGGGGGGAAAGTTATGATAAGTTTTAAACTGTCAGAGTTGGAAGTCAAAGATTGCTGGTACAGTCTCCTGGCGAGAAATTTTCGAACTCGATGCAAGCAGATACAAGCACCATCTCGGATAATCGCTTTCGAAATAAATCAAGATCTTGTGAGCTCATCAAGAAAATCATTGTCCTGACTAAATATGTGACGAAGACGCAGAGTTGGGGAGAATGACAAAGAATCACAACTATCCTGGGGATGGAAGAGCTATAAGGAGAATACAATTCCATCATTATTCTTTTAGTATACTGATGTTGTGATGGTGGATAGGTTTATGGTAATAGTGATGACAAGAAAGTTGACACAAGAAGTGGTGGTGAGAGGTAAATCGAAAAGCAGGTTGAAAACATTAATGACATTTTGATGCGTAAAAATCAGCTTATCTCCATTGACAATTTTTCCATTCTCTGCCTTTAAGGGGAGATCTTATTTTACACCATGTTTCCGTTTTACTTTTTGTAATGGCAGAGATTTAATATCGTTTTAATGGCTGCTCTTCATCCTCGGCTGCAAGCTTTACAACATACAACCGTTTATCCGCTTTTGCTCCTTATTCAACTTATCTGTCTTCTGCGAAATATGGCAGTTTATCTTTTAGCCTCTGTGTTTCTACTTAGTAACCTTTTCTTTGTCTCTTTATACTCTATTTTATCATGTTGCTGTTGAGATCCATTATTCCTTTCTTCGATTTTCTGTATTATAAAATGTTCTCTCCTGGTAACTTGATCGCTTTGTTGAACTTGTGT
Source organism: Arion vulgaris (assembly GCA_020796225.1). Lineage (NCBI taxonomy): Eukaryota > Metazoa > Mollusca > Gastropoda > Stylommatophora > Arionidae > Arion > Arion vulgaris. The sequence continues at coordinate 14,294 of JADZMA010001675.1, forward strand.
ATTGTCATTTTTTTTCCAGTAATAAACTTAAATAGTTTTTAAAGTCAGCCCGAACTTGTTTTGTTTCTGTGTTTGCAGTTTCGTGATGTCAAAACATTGTTGTCTTTGTTCTCCTATTTTTGCTTTCCTCAATTTTAGTGCAAGCTTCTCTATAACTAAATTGTGGTCATTACCAACATCTGCCAGTCTTCTCACCCTCACATTTACATCAGTGTCTCTACTTCCATTGAGTGAAATGTGGTTATTTGATTTTCTGTATGACATTCTGGGTATCACCATGTTGTCTTGTGTATTCTTGTGTGTGGGAAGAGTGTTCCCCATCTACACTCATTTGTCTCACAAAATTTTGCAGAGTATTTCTCCCCTACTTGTCATTATGCCTTTTCCGTGTTTCCCCATTACTCTTTCTCTGCTTCGGTTGTCATTGCCAACCAGTGCGATAAAGTCCCCTATAATCATCGATACATCATGTCTGGGGATGATTGCTATTATTGCTTGCAGACTCTCGTAAAATGTATCTTTGATTCCATCTTCTGCAACTTCTGTTGGAGCATAGGAAACTATAACCAACATTTTTTGCAAATTTTGCAATAAATCTAGTATATAACAGCCGTTCGTTTATAGGTTCCCATTTTAACTGATTCAGTACCAGGTTTTTTTCACCTCTGGACGGAATTATTTTTACTTCAAAATATTGCACACATACTTTAGTTAAATTAAAATATTGTTTCTAAATATGATTTAAAGTTGAACTTATTATATATCAAATTAAAGATAAATGATTGTACTTTCATAAAATATTTATTGTATGCGAAAATATAATGTTGTGTTGACTGTGCATGACAAATATTAGCATGTAATAAAAAATTAATTGAAATTGTGAGAACAAAATCCAACTTACCAAGGGCCTTGAGGAACAATATGGTGAATAAGTCAGTGTAACTGCTCTCTTTATATAAGTAATCCATTTATGAATACACAAAAATTAAGAAAATATTGATGGAATATATGGTTTACTAACTGTTCGCAAATTAGCAACACGACCATCTTTGAAGAAATTTCCATTAAAATTGTCAAATTGAAGATTTCACATACTAAACATTCATGTCTCATAATATATAATCACATACAGTGGAAATTATAGCAATATTTACAGGAATAAAGAACTAAAGTATATGAATAATAGTCCTAACATAGCAACTATATAACTTCTCTCCAAGTAGACTGTGTAGGTTCTGTCTGAATCCTTCTTCTTTTGTTGCAATCCTACTGGAACCTGACTGGGGCAACGCCCTCTCGCAGCTGGTTGGGAAACACTACTAGTATTATTTAAATTATTAATAATCGACGTATTTAAATCACAAACTTCTGTGTCATCAGAAGCTTCACTATCTTCACTATCAGTATCTACATCTTCATGCAACCAATCTGGCGCTTCTGCAGCTGTAAAACATGCAGAACGAGCTGATAACAAACCATTTCTAGACTCTGAATTGTTAGACATTATTTTTTAATCACAGGGTAACGAAACGAAAATTAAACTTGGTTTCACTTCTGATTCTAGTCAAAACCACGATGTTGTGATTTGGTTATCGTTAGTACTTCCTTTCTACTTAGTTTCCGGTTGATATAAAACTACAATCAGAGTGAAAATTAATAAAAACTCAACGCAATAGTAGCCGTCTTTTAAAAGACGCTTGGGACACACAGATAAGAAATATGTGCACTAGAGTGTTCCAGGGACC
>JADZMA010001676.1:0-16029 GCA_020796225.1 Arion vulgaris
TTGATAGAACAATACTAATTCGTCTATATAGAACAATCGGGAATTCGTCTTGATAGAACAATTTAAATGTGGTCACAAAAACAGTTTGGTCTTATATCCTAAATTTTCCCCGTCTGCCGCTGTTCGGCGCTTTGGACGACAGGGGCCCCCCCTGGGTGCGTTCAATTCCGGGGCTGGAAGAAATCCACAGGTTCCCCCAGTTTTACGGTGTGCTACCGACCGGGGGTTGTTTCCCCCTGCCCAAAAGGAAAAAAAAGGGAATCTCATCTTCTGGATCTGGAAAAAAGCCCTAGAATATTTTGATATAATCACCTTAAAACATTTGTTGCGAAATTTGATGTACGATGACTTGTCACATTGTGAAAAAAACACACCACACAAAAAATTTAAACCCACAAATTTTTTCATTGATTGGAAAAAAACAGGCATTGAAAAAATAAAAAAAAAAACACAAGAAAATTTTACGTTTTCCCTCCAATAAAAAAAAACTTCCATTTATTCAGGCCAGTAAATCTTGGTGGGTTTCCCTCACAATGGAACATGTGCCTCTGTTAACAATCATATCCAGATCTATGTAGTTTTTAACCCTTCAGGGCATGGTGTAAAAGGCGGAAAATAATGCTTGTTCTTGTCGTGTAAGTGATTTGGCATTTTTTGGTTTGGGTGATCATGTGTTTAAAGTGCTCTGCCTTTTTTGTCAATTTCCATTCATTGCCTTCTTTTTTTCTTCTTATTATTTTTTAGTACAGACATTTTATTCCAAAAGTCTAAAAACCCAGGAAATTAAAACGTAATCATTTTAAACGTCAAACTGCATAGTTGTTGGGGACAATCAAAACCTAGGAACAAACCTCCCAAAAACTGGGGGGTAGGTCCCAAATAGTAAAAAAGAATGGAAACCTGGGCGATGACGCTCAACAACCCCGGGAGGAAGGTTGTCTGGGTGCTACCTAAAAAAAATAGTAACCTGCTGCCTTGCGGGTCGGCTGGAACAGTCAAAGGCTGAGGGAGGAGTACAGTAAACGATGGTTAAAAATGGACACATTGCCGAAAAAGAAAAAACCCCAAAGGGTACTGAAGATGTGACGAAAAACAAACTTTCTTGGAAAACTGTTTATATATCCTAAAAGGGAAAGATCAAATGGGAAAAAAAAAACGATCGCCAGAGAAGAGAGAGAGGGAGAGAGAGGGGGGAGAGAGAGAAACCAAGTCAAGCTTTTGGTCAATTAGGGGAAAACTTGCTTTGATTCTTTTGTTGATTTTTAAACTAAATGCCCGGGGATTCATACCTGTTGATTTTTAAACAAAAATACAGAAGGTATTCGGTAACAACTGTTGATTTTAATCTAAAATCCCCGGTATTCTAACAATAGTTGATTTTAATCTAAAAAAAACACCGGTATTCAGTAACAACTATTGATTTTAATCTAAAAAATACCAGGGATTCGGTAACAGCTAGTTGATTTTAATCAAAGTAGCACCAGGTATTCAGTAACAGTTGATTTTCGCCTGTCCTGTTTACAAACCAGGGCACACGCTCAATAACCAAACGAAATTCTGTAACAGGAAATAAAGGGCAATAAAAGCGGGAAAGTATCTGCTGTCATATAGGTTAACCTATTATTATTTTAGTAATAGTCCGCCAGTAGGGGCTTAGTACAATGGGCGTATAATCCACAACGTAAAAACCGTTCTTGTCAAAAATCAATTTATATCCCAAAAAATAATAAAGGTGTAAAAAAAGCGGGGAAAAAAGCGCTGCAAAGGGCAACGTCCTATAAAGGGTACGCACTTATGTGATGATGATATCCCCCCTGCCCAGGGGTTCCGCTCGTTGAACGACGGGTGACAAGCTCCCCGTGAGTGCGGGTTAACGCGGGGTGGGGGCTTCCCGGGTTCTACAGATTTATGGTGTTCGTAGGGGGGGGAAAGGGGGTGATAAATCTACCCCCACTGTAATTGAAAACTACAAACAAATACATAGTTTTTCAAAATAAAAAACGTGACGATAAAAAAAACGTTTCACCAACAAAGGTTTTTCAAACAACGAACAAACAGGAGTGACAAATTAAAAAAGAAACACAAATGGACGACCAAATACCAACATCTAAAGGGAAAAACTGGGAAAAAAAACGAATAACAAATAAATTAACACAAAAAAACACATAAAAAAATAAAAAAAGAAAAAAAAAATGGGAAAAATCTAGTAAATATATAACAATACATCAACATATACCCATATGATTATAAAGCTGGGAGAAAGTACTAAAAAGCATGAATTAATACGAACATATACCCAAAATTACGCTGGGAAAAAAATCAAAACATAAGAATGTAAACCCCTTGAGCCCGTGGGCCCAGTCCATACAAAAAATCAACCGTTCTCGACAAATCGACTACGATCATCAGGGAACAGTCGGATGGCTGTGACCTGGACATCGCAACTCCTGAAAGGCCAGTATCATTGAAATGGGGGGGCTGGGGGCCAAAGGGTTGGCGTATATCGCGCAAGTGTTGGGCGAATCGTCGAGTTCCCGCCGGGTTTTAATGGGGGTTGTTGCACCCTTGCGATAATGGCATAGATAATATTACGGATCCGTGAAACTTTTCAACAACGAAAATGGGTTTGGAAAGAACCCCTGGGGGCTTATTACATAACCCAAATGTTAACGCCGACAGCCCCCCCTGGATGCCCAAAAAGACTCTGGATGTTAGGCTTGGGGCATTGAACTAACCTTTTAAGGCTTCTGTCCCGTCTGTACCCCCCAAAAGGGTAGTGTTGGAAGATTGAACGGGAAGGATCAGACTGAAGTAGAATGACGGAATAAGACTTTTTTTTCCAAAAGGGAAATATGAGGGGGGAAAATTAAAACAAAATTTCACCCTGTCAGAAATTTGGGGTTCTATGCTGGTTAGAAAAGCCTCTGGCGGAAAATTTTGGCCCCGCATCAAAAACCTTATCCCGGGGATAAGCGCTTACAAAAAAATCGCATTTGTGAGCTCTATCGAAAAACGTCTCCCCCAAGAGGCGACAAGGGGAAGTTGAGAGAATGGTAAAAAATCCGACAACCTGGGGTGGGGAAAAGGGATAAGAAAAAAAACATGTTATCAGTGGCGTAGTATACTGATGTATATGGTGGATTGTGTATAGTGATGTCAAGAAAATTGACACAAAAGGGAGAATGTGAGATGCCCCCAATAGCCGGATTGAAGACTTAAAATTGAAGCGTGACAAATCGGCTTCAGGCTATTTAAAGAATACAATCATCAATGTCATATACCAGACGGAAGGGCCCTCATAAATTCCATACTAGGTGCTCAAGATGACCCCTGAATGAAACATAACTGGGTCCCCTTTTAACCATGGGAACGTCTGCTCAAAAAAACTGGTCTTAACTGAAAGGGTTGAGAGTTAGAACTAGTTCTAAAACGAAAAGGGGGCCGAGGTGGAGACAATGGGGTTTGTTCTCCCGTCGAAAGAACTGGAAACTTGAAGTCCGTCGGAAGGGTAGGGGGGGTTACAATGAGCACACAAAAGGGGGAAGAGACAGTAAGTCTGCCAGGGAAAACTCAATAACGAAAAAACAGACAAAGGGGGTTTGTATCTTGAAAATGAAGGTAGTGTGGTGACTATGGGGTTTAAATACTATCAAAAATTCGGTTGTTCCGTGGACAAGAGCAACAAAAAAAATCCTACCCCGGGTTGTTCAGTTTTGAATTTTGGGGAGCATATAAAAAGGGGGGTTTTCCCAAAAAAGCTATCGTGACACAAAGTGATGATGCGCCGTAGGAAGGTCGTTAGACTTAAGTTCTTTAAATTTCTGTACGGACACTATTGTTAAATATGTGACATCAGAAGAAAGTTTTATAAATTGGGTGTCAAAGGGGAATTTTTGCTGCCTTCCCGAAGATAGTTCTTTGCTCCCTACCCTTTCCCCCTTTTTGGGGGTTTGTAATTCATCATCGACAGGGTGATGAGGGACGAAACTCTGACGGAACATGTTAGAATGCCCCAGGCGTTTGGGTGGACAGTCCCAAATCGTGTAAATATTTTGGTGAGATAGGCGTTGGAGACACCAGGGGTTTGGGGGTCAAACATGTTTGAGAGAATAGGGAAAATGTTCATGGTTTTTCAGTTCACCTGGTTCAAAATGAAATTTCCCTAAGCCACGGTGGGTTCACATCTTGAAATAAGTAGTGGGCAATGGTGGGTCGGAGAGGAACAAAACCCCTTTTAACCATCTCTCCTGTCCGATAAGGGGGGGTCTGGAGGATCAAAACCCCTGTGGGAGGGGAAAATTGGGGGACAATTGGAAAAAATGGTAGAAGGTACAGGGCGAAAAAAGGTTAAATTTTTTTTGGGGATGGGGGCACATAAATTCATGTAGTTGTCTTTGAAAATGTTTAAAAAAACGAATAAGGGGGTAAAGGAGCATATTGTTGTGAGAAGTTGTAGACGCTGTGAAGTAGAGACTTGAGGGCAAGTCGTAAGAAGAATGGTTGAAGCAATAAATACGTTGTGGCGCCCTTTGGTTTTCCCCTTTTTAACTTGCTGCTCCCTTATAACAAACCTGCCGAGGGTGAAAGTTAAAAAACCTTTTTGGGAAAAACCTAAGTCGCTGACACGTAAAAAAAATTTCGGGGAAAAGGGAAAAGAGTTTTTTTAAAATAACCATACATAACTAATGGGGTCAGACGCAAATCGTCGGCAGGAGGCTAAAAAAACCGGATTAAGACCGAAGAAAATTCAACGTACTTAGGAAGGCATAGTAATAAAATAAAACAAAAACGATATTAAAACCTAAAGAAGGTAGAAAAAGGAAAAGCACAAACAATATAACTTTAAATCACCTCAACGTCCAAAGAATAGTTGCAGCAATATGGCGAAATATCGAAATGGGGAAGACTGCGGGAAAACTTGGTAAATTAAACACTCAAACAAAATACTATAGTTTTACAAAATAAAACGTGACGATAAAAGCCCTTTTTTTACCAAAAGGGCCATAACAAACGAACAAACAGGGTGACAAATTAAAATGAAACACAAATGGACGACCAAATACCAACGTATCTAGGGAAAAACTGGAATAAAAACGAATAACAAATAAATGTAAAAAAAAACACATAAAAACAGAAATGAAAAAAACAATGAAACATCTAAAAATATACGATACGCAACATATACCCCTATAGATTATAAAGCTGGGAAGAAAATACTAAAAAGCATAAAATGAATACATCAACAAAACCCTGGGAATTACAAAGCATGGGGAAAGTACTGAAGCTAAAAATGTAATACGTTGGGCGTGGTCTGGTACCATCAAAAAACAACCGATTCTCAGAGCAAATCATACGATCATCAGGGGAAAGCGGATGACGGACCTGGACATCCAAAATCCCCGAAAGGGCCCGTATCATTGAAATGGGTGCTCGGGGTCCGGGTTGGGGATATCGCGCAAGTGTTGGGGAATCGGTCCTGAGTCTCCTGCCTTTCCCCCAAAATAGGGCCCTTTTTGCCCCTTTTTAGAAAAGGCATAGAAAAATTACGGACTCCACGTGAAACTGTCTTCAACCGAAAGTGGGTTTTGGAAAAAGCCCCCGCGGGGCTTATTACATGCCAAAATGTTAGGCCGACAGCCCGCTGGATGGTGCCAAAAAACTCTGGTTTTGGGCTTAGGCGACTGGAACTAAATATCCTTTAACTTTTGTCCCTCTGCCCCCAAAGGATAGTGTTGGAAGATTAACTTATCAGGATCAGACTGAAGAATGGAGAATGACGGGAAAGACTTTCTTCACAAAGGGGAAATATAGGGTGGAAAGTTAAGACAAGTTTCACCCCGTCAGGTTAAGTTCATCTGGTTAGAAACCTCCCCGGCGAAATTTGCTGAAAGCGCCCATGGAAAAAACCCTTATCGGGTATAAACCTTGAAAAAAATCCAGCTCTCGTGAGGGTCTATCGAAATCGTCGTCCTCCCCGGGCGACGGGCCCAAATTGAGAATGGTAAAATCGCAAGCCTGGGAATGGGAAGGGTATGAAAACTATTTTATCAGTAGGCTTGGTATACTGGTGGTGATGGTGGATAGGGGATGTGATGTGATGTCAAGAAAATTTACACAAGAAGGGGAGATTGAGATGTAAACCAATGGGATTGAAAACATTAATAAATTTGAAGCGTGACAAATCGCCAGGCATATCATAAAATACAAACATCAATATCTATGATACACAGACGGAAGAAGGGCCATCATGGGAAATTTCCCTCTGGGCCCAAAATGACCCATGAATAGACAAACATAACTGGGTCCCATTTTAGTACCCATGGGAAAACCCCCCTGATCTGCTCAAAGAAATGGTCATTGAACTGAAAAAGGGGTTGAGAGTTGAACAGTTCTGCAAGACGAAGAGAGCCCAGGTGGAACAAGTGGGTTTTTCCCTGTCGAGAAAGAACTGGGAAAAATTTAAATCCGTCGGAAGAGTATGGAGGTACAATGACACACATCAAAGGGGGAAGGCGGGGTCCCGGCAACCTCAATAGACGAAAAAACAGACAAGTGTGGTTTTATCTTGTAAAAATGAAGGGAGTGTGGTGACTTGGTTGAAGATACTATCAAAAATTCAGTATGTTCCGTAGGACAAAAGGGAAGCAGAAACGATGGGCCTCGGATTGTTCAGTTTTTGAATTTTGGGGGGATATAAAGGGGGGTTTTCTAAACCTATCGATAACAAAATGATGATGCCCGGGGAAAAGGGCGTTAGAAACAATTAAGTTCTTAATTACTTCGGACTTTACTATTGTTGATGTGTGACATCAGAAGAACTGTTTATTTGGGTGTCAAGTAATTGGTTGCTTTCCCGAAATATAGTTCTTTGCTCCCCACTATTACCGCCTTTACGGGGGTTTGTAACAATTCATCATCGACAGGTGTGATAGGGGAAACTCGCGGAAATTTAGAATGCCCTAGGCGTTTTTGGGGGGGACAGTCAATATCTGAAATATTCTTGATGTAAGTCAAGGCGTTGGGGCCCGGGGGTTTGGGGGTCAATCTGTTTGGGGTAGAATATTTGCGAACATACCCTGTCATGACATTGGTCATGTCAACCCCGGTTCCGAAAAAGAAATTTCAGCCGTAAACCACGTGAAAGGTGCACATCTTGAAAATAAGTATGGTCAATGGTGGGGCGGAAGGGGAAAAAACTTTAGACCCCCCAAAAAACTCTCGCTGTCCGATAAGGGGGAAAGGGCTGGAGGATCAAAAACCCCCTGGGGGAAGGAAAAAGATGGACAATTGGAAAAGTGGTGAAGGTGGGCGAAAAAGGGTTTAAATTTTTGTTGGTGATGGGTGCACATAAATTCATTTGTTGTCTTTAAGAACTGTATAATAAAACGAAAAGGGGGTAAAGGGCATATTGTTAGAAATGGGAAATTGTAGACGCTGTAGAAGTAGAGACTTGAGGGGAAATCAAAGAAGATGAGAATGGTTAGAACAATCAACGCATACGTTGAGGGACATTTGTTTTTACTTCTGTAACATTCCCTCCCGGGGGATAACAACCTGGCGAGGGTGAAAAATTAGAAGCAAAGCCTTTTAAAAAACCTAAGTCCTGAAAGTAAAAAATTCGGGGGAGAACAACAGTTTTTAAAGGTAACCATGCATAATAATGGCGGGCAGACTAAATCGTCGGCAGGGGGCTAAAGAAACCGAGATATAAGACCGAAGAAAATTCAACACGTCTTTGGGAAGGCATAGTAATAGAAATACAAACAAAAAAAACAGATATTAAACGCTAAAAAAGGTAGAAACGAAAAGCCCTCACAAAAATTAACTATTAAATCTTTCCTCCGTCAAAGAATAGTTGCGCAAATGGCGACGAATATCGAAATGGGGGAAGACGCGGGAAAACTTGGGAAATGTGAAACACGTACAAAAAAGTACTATAGTTTAAAAACATAAACAGTGACGATAAACAGCAACTTTCGAAAAGGCCATCAAGCAAACGAACAAACAGGGTGACAAATTAAAATGAAACACAAATGGGCGACCAAATCCAACGTATCTAAAAAAACTGGAATAAAACAATAACAAATAAAAATTTAAAACAAAAAAACACATAAAACTAAAATGAAAAAACAATAAACATCAGTAAATATAACTTGAATACTACAACATATACCCCAAAAGTTATAAAACATGGGGAAAGTACTAAAAGCATAAAAGAATCAGCAACAAAACCATAGGAAATTTCAAAGCATGGGAAGAGAAATACTAAGAAGCATAAAAATGTAATCGTTGAGCCGCGTGGTGCAAGGTCCCCCAAAAAAAATCAACCATTCTCCCCGAGCAAATCATACGATCATCGGAACAGTCGGATGGCTGGACCTGGACATCGCAAGCTCCTGAATGGCCAGTATCGTGGGTAGCTGGGTCGAGCATTGGCGTATATCCCAAGTGTTGGGGGGGAAACGGTCCTAGTCTCCCGCCGGGTTTCCCCCAAAATAGGCGTTTCACCGCTTTTCGAAAAGGCATGAATATTCGGACTCCCCAAAATGTTTCAACAAAGTGGCTTTTGGAAAAAAACCGTCGGGGCTTTTTACAAAACACAAGTGTTACAGCCCACGCCACATGGATGGTAAAATGCCTGGATGTTGGCTTAGGCGACTGTGAAAATCATATCTAAGGCTTCTGCCTCTGTACGCCCCAAAAGGGTGGTTTTGGGAAAATTTAACGTGTATCAGGATCAGACTGAAGAATGGAAGATGACGAAAAGACTTTCTTACAAGGGAACTATGGGGGGGAAAGGGGTTTGGAACAAGTTTCCCCCTTTAGATTTGGAATTCTATCTGGTTAGAAGGCCTCCTGGGGAAATTTTGAACCGCGCGAACAACACCTTATCCGGGTATAAACGCTTACGAAAAATCCAGCATCTCGTGGCTCTATCAAAAACGTCGTCCCCCTCGCTGAGGCGACAAGGCGCAAGTTGAAGAATGGTAAAAATCCGACAACCTGGGGAAAGGAAGGGTATAAAAAAACTATGTTATGGAACTGGTATCTGATGTAGTGATGTGGGTAGGCTGATGTATAGTATTTAAGAAAAATTGACACAAAAGTGAGATGTGAGATTAAAACCGAAAGCATTGAAGACATTAATAAATTAATGAACGTGACAAATCCTTAGGGATATCTAATGCCAATACAATCATTTCATGATACACAGACGGGAGGGCCATCATAGAATTCCCCCTGGGGGCTCAAGATGACCCATGAATAACAAGCATAACGGGTTTTTGGGACCCGGGGACCCCCCTGTCTCCAAAAAACTGGTCTTTAACTGAAAAAGGGTTGGGGTTGAACTAGTTCTGCAAGAAGGAAAAAGAGCCAAATGGAACAAGTGGGTTATTCTCCTGTCGGGAAAAAAACTGGAAGGGTTGAAGTCCGTCGGGTGAGGTATGGGGTGTACAATGGCACACATCAAAGGGGGAAGAGACGGTAAGTCCCGCCAGGCAACAACTCAATAGACGAAAAAACAGACAAAAGGGGGTTCTTCTTGTAAAAAAGGTAGGGGGTGACTTAGGATTGAAGAAAACTATCGAAATTCGGAGATATTTCCGTAGGACAAAAAGCAAGCGAAAGATGGGCCTACCCGGATTGTTCAGTTTTAAATTTTGGGGGCATATAAAAAGGGGGGTTTTCCAAACATATCGATGACACAAAGTGATGATGCGCCGGTAGGAAAGGGCGTTGAGGCAATTAAGTTCTTAATTCTGTGGACTTTACTATTGTTAGATATTGACATCAGAAGAACGTTTTTTAAATTGGGTGTCAAGTAATTGGTTTCTGCCTTCCTGAAAAGGGTTAATTCTTTGCTCCCTACCAATTGCCCCCCTTTATCGGGGGTTTTTTGTCATCCGTCGCAGGGGTGATAGAGCCAAACTCTGACGGAGACATTTAGAATCCTAGGCGTTTGGGGGGGAAAAGTCCCAAAATCGTTAAAAATTCTTGATGTAGAGATCAAAAGCGTTGGGAAAACCAGGGTTGGGGGGGCAATCATGTTGCAGTAGAATATTTGGAACATCTCGTGTCTGACTTGGTCAGTGTCAACCCGGTTCGAAAAAGAAATTTCAGCCGTAAACGGTGGGAAAACGGTGCACATCTTGAAGAGTGAGTATGGGCAATGGTGGGTCAAAAGGAACAAAAAGACCCCCACATCTCTCGCTGTCCATGGGAAGGTCTGGGGGGTAAACCACCTGTGTGGGGGGGAGAAGATCGTAGTGGACAATTGGAAAAGGGGGTAGAAGGTACAGGGGGGAAGAAGGTTAAGTTTTGTTGGTGATGGGTGCATAAAATTTATGGTTGTCTGTTAAAAACATGTATAATAAAACGAAAAAGGGGTAAAGGGGCATATTTTAGAAGTGAAGTTGTAAGCTGTAAAAAAGAACTTTAGGTCAAGTCAGTAAGAAGATGAAATGGGTTTCAATAAACCGTTTGGCCCTTTGGTTTTTCCCCTGTAACATTCGCTGCTCCCGGGTATAAAAACCTGCCGAGGGGGGAAGTTAAAAACAAAGCCCTTTGGGGAAAAATAATCGCTGAAAAGTAAAGAAAATTCGGTGAAAAAACGAGTTTTTAAAAGGGAACCTGCATAACTAATGGCAGTCAGAACCAAATCAGTCGGCGGGGGAAAGGGAAAACCCAGATATAAGACCGAAGGTTAAAAGTACTTGGGAAAGGGATAGTAATAAAAAAAAACAAAAAAACAGATATTAAACCTAAAAAAATAAAACAAAAATCACATAAAAACAAATATAACTATTTAAAACTTACCACAATCACAACGAATAGTTACAATATGGCGACGAAAATCGAAATAGGGGAAAATGCATAAAAATTGGTAAATAGTGAAACACTACAAACAAATCTATAGTTTTACAAAAAACATAACAGTGACGATAAACAGCAACTTTCGACCAACAAGGCCTTTTCAAGCAAACGAACAAACAGGGTAAAATTAAAAAGAAACACAAATGGGACCAAATACCAACGTATCTAAGGAAAAACTGGAATAAAAAAGAATAACAAATAAATGTAACACAAAAAAACACAAAAACAGAAATAGAAAGAAACAATGAAACATCTATAAAATATACTTGAATAAACAAAAATCCCAAAAGTTATAAAGCATGGGAAAAGAAAGTACTAAGAACATAAAAATGTAAACATGCAACATATCCCCTAGGATTACAAAGCATGGGGAAAAAAGTACTAAAAACATAAGAATGAAAAGTTGAGCCCGCGTGGTCAAGGTACCATACAAAGAAATCAACCGATTCTCGACAAATCGTACGATCATCAGAGGGAAAATGATCGGATCTTTACCTGGACATCCAAACCCTGGGCCCAGTATCATTGAAATGGGTACTCAGGGTCGACATTGGCGTATATCGCGCAAGTGTTGGGGGAATCGGTCTGGTCTCCTCCGGTTTCCCCCAAAATAGGGCCCTTTTTGCACCGCGCAGATAATGGCAAAATTTTACGGACTCCCGTGAAACTGTCTTCAACAACGAAAGTGGCTTTGGAAAAAGACACCGTGCGGGTCTTTTTACATAACACAAGTTTGGCCGACGCCCCCCTGGATGGGCCAAATACTCGGGTTTGGGCTTGGGCGACTGTGAACAAAATATCCTTAACTTCTGTCCCGTCTGTACGCCACCAAAAGGGTAGTGTTGGAAGATTGAACGTTATCAAAGGGTCAGACAAAAATGGGAGATGACGGAAAAGACTTTCTTCACAAGGGGAAATATGAGGGGGGGAAAATTAAGACAAGTTTCACCCCGTCAAATGGAAGTTTTGCTGGTTGAAGAGCCTCCTGGCGAGAAAAATTTCTGAACCGCCGCTGGAAAAAAAGCCCTTTTCCGGGGATAGCCTTGCGAAAGAAATCCCGCTCTCGTGGCTCTATCGAAATCGTCGTCCCCCCGCCAGAGCGCGAAGGCCAAGTTGAGAAATGTAAAGAATCGAAAGCCTGGGAATGGGAAGGTATAAAGAAAAAACTTTTGTGTATCAGTAGGCTTTTTAAACCCCTTAGTGATGTGGATAGGCTGATGATAGTGATGTCAAGAAAGTTGACACAAAAGGTTTTAGATGTGAGATGTAAACCGAATAGCCGGATTGAAGATTTAAAGAAATTAATAAGGGGACAAATCGGCTTCAGGGCATATCGGGAATGCCAATACAATCATCAATGTATCTATGATAAAAGAGGAAGAAAGGGCCCTCATAGGGAAATTTCCCTACTAGGTGCTCAAGATGACCCTTGAACAAAAAACTGGGTCCCATTTTGTACCATGCAATGATCTGCTCAAAGAACTGGTCTTGAACTGAAAGGGTTGGGGTTAGAACTAGTTCTGCAAAACGAAGGAGCCAATGGAGACAAAAAGGTTGTTCTCCTGTCGGGAAAAAACTGGACGAAATCCTCGGGATGGGATGATGTACAAGACACACATCAAGGGGAAGAGACTAAGTCCCGCCGGCAACAATCAAAGACGAAAAAAAGAAAAAGTGTGGTTCGTATCTTGAAAAGGGTATGGGTGACTATAGGTTGAAGATACTATCAAAAAATTCGGGGAAAATGTTCCCTAGGACAAACAAGCGAAACATGGGCCACCCCGGTTGTTAGTTTTTAATTTTTGGGGGAAAAATAAAAAGGGTTTTCCAAAAAGTATCGATGACAAAAAGTGATGATCCCGGGAGGAAGGTCGTTAGGCAATTAAGTTCTTAATTCTGTACGGACTTACTATTGTTAGATGGGGGACATCAGAAGAACTAGTTTTGGGGGTGTCTTGGTTTTCTGCCTTCCGAAGGTATGTTCGCCCAAACCCCTATTGCCCGCCTTTATCGGAGGTTTATAACAATTCATCACGTCGACGGAGGTGTGATAGAGCACGAAACTCAGGAACTTTAAATCCCCGGCGTTTTGGGGGGGACAGTCAATATCTGTAAAGTATTCTTGGTGAGATCAAAAGGGGTTGGGGAAAACCGGGGGGGGTGTCAATCTGTTTAGTAGAATTTTGGTATGTGTCTACATTGGGCAGTTCCCTGGTTCCGAAATAAATTTGCCGTAAACCACGGGGAAACGGTGCACATCTTTAAAGAGTAAGGGATGGTCAATGGTGGGTCAGGAGGGAAAAAACTTGAGACCCTTACAAAACACATCTCTTTGTCCGATAGGAAGGGTTTGGGGGGATCAAAAACCCCCTGTGTGGGAGGGAAGATCGTAGTGGACAATTGGAAAGAGTGGTGAAGGTACAGGGCGAAAGGTTAATTTTTTTTGGTGATGGGTACATAAATTCATGTGTTGTCTGTTAAAAATTAAAAAAACGAATAAAGGAGTAAAAGGGGCATTTGTTAGAAGTAAAGTTGAGCCGTAAAATAGAGACGGGGGGGCAAGTCAGTAAAAAAGATAGAATGGTTAAACAATCAACGCATCGTTGTTGGGGGTTATTTTTGCTGTAACATTCGCTGCTCCCCGGGTATAACAAACCTGCCGAGGGGGGAAAATTGAAGCAAAGCCTTTGGGGAAAAACCAAGCGCTGACATAAAAAAAAATTGGGGGAGCAAAACAGGGTTTTTAAGGGAAATATAACTAATGGCGTCGGGGGAAATCAGTCGGGAGGACCCCAAAAGGGAAAACCCGGGTATAAGACCGAAAATTCACACTCTGGGAAGGCATAGTAAAGAAATCAAAAAAGAACAGATATTAAAAAAAAATAAAAAACGGAAATGCACTACACAACAAATATAACTTTAAATCTTTCAACGTCCAACGAAAAGTTGCGAATATGGCGACGAAAATGAAATGGGGGAAAACTGCAGTAAAAACTTGGTAAATGTGAACCTACCACAAATCCATGGTTTTTCAAATACAAACAGTGACGTCAAGAATTTCGACCACAAGGCCTTTATCAACAAACGAACAAAAAGGGTGACAAATTAAAAAAAACAAATGGACGACCCAAAAACCCCTATCTAAGGAAAATCTGGAATAAAACAATAACGAAATAAATGTAACCAAAAAAAAACACATAAAACAAAAAAAAAAAGAAACAAGAAAAATCATAAATATATACGAATACATGCAACATATACCCTATAATTATAAAGCATGGGGAAAAAAGTACTAAAACATAAGAATTAAACATGCAACATATACCCAAATTAAAACATGGGAAGAAAGTACTAAAGCATAAAAATGTAATACGTTGGGCGTATGGGGACCTAAAAAATCAACCGATTCTCAGAGCTCATACGATCATCAGAGGAACGTCGGATGGGCTGACCTACATGCAAGCTCCCGAATGGGCCAATTTATTAAATGGGGGCTACAGGGTCACAGGCTTGGGGTATATCGCCAAGTGTTGGCGAATCGGTCCTGAGTCTCCTGGTTTCCCAATTGGCCTTGTTGCCCCTTTCAGATAATGGCATAAAATAATTTGGGGCTCCCCTGAAATTTTCAACAACAAAATGGCTTTTTGGGAAAAAACACCGTGCGGGTCTGTATTACATAAACACAAGTGTTACAGCGAGCGCTGGGTGGTGCCCAAAAAGACTCTGGATTTGGCTTGAGGCGACTGTATAACATATCCTTAAGGCTTCTGTCCCGTCTGTACGCCAAAAAGGATGTGTTGGAAGTTTAACGTGTATCAGGATCAGACTAAAAATGGAGAGATGACGGGAAAAAGACTTTCTTCCAAGGGGAAATATGGGGGGGAAAGTTAAGACAAGTTTCACCCTGTCAGGGTGGAAGTTCTATGCTGGTTGAAGGGCCTCGGGAAATTTGCTGAACGCGCCCTAGGGAGTTGCTATTCTAACATGTCCCTTAATAAAAGACATCGTGACGTAATGAAGGTTGTAAAATGTATGCATTTTGAGGTCAATGTTTAAAAATTGGCCCCCAATAACATCCCCAATCTGTCATGCCCCTTTATAATAAGCATGCATAGATGAGACAGGGGTTTCTGTGACGTAACAGTTGTAGTCATGTCGCGTTCGATCAGTATGCTAACTATTTTGATTTTTCGAAATTTCAGAAATTTTAACAAGTCAGTTTTCCCGTATTGTCTATTGTTTTTTTCCCCCGGGGGTGATGAAATTTGGGTTTCCCCCCTTGCCGTTAAGCTGGTTTCCTATTGCCATTAAGCAAGGACAGGCTTTAATTTTCGATCCAGTATAATGATTTCTGTTGATTTATAATATTTTCCCCCTACCTTACAATTGCATATTAAGCAATTTTCCATTACCCCTATCTTTGGGGGAAATCGCTTAAGTCTAGCAAAATAACAAAAAGTGATTCTTAAATTTCAAGACACTTGGTATCTAATTAAAAATTTAAAAATTGTGGATATATTTCTTTTAACATTTTGAATTGGTTAAATAGTTTTCAATTTATGATGACTTCAAGATCATGAAATCTTCTTCGCTTGGATGATTTTCAATTTTGTTCGAAAATTAACAATTCATGATAATTTTTACATCATAACTTTGTCAAATATTAACTAATCAGCATGTAATTTTGCATGTCTGTTTATATTAGAACTGTCTATAGCTAACTAAAGGCATTCCAATATTTTAATTACATTAATTTTTATGTTTTGTTTCTTCAAATTAGACAATTTTAAAACAATAAAAAGACAATTTTCAGGTGGCCAAAAAATAAAATCTTTTAAATATATACTATTTTCCATAGTCATCATCATCAAATAGCCTGTCCTGAGCAGAACTTTGCCACCCCAACAGTCCTCCGGAATTTTTCTCTCCCATAGGCCAGATGTCCTGCCTCTGCAGCTGTCATCTTCAAACCATCAGTTACATCCTGAATCCATCTTCTCCGTGGTCTTCCTCTTCTTCTCTATTCCGGTATGCCTCCTTCCATGATGGTCTTCTCCAGCCCTTCATGTCTTTTATATGTCCAAAATATCTCAATTTTCTCTTTCTTATTTGTAGCATCAGCAGTTTTCTTTGATTTTGAGTTCTTTCTGGATA
>JADZMA010001677.1:0-16018 GCA_020796225.1 Arion vulgaris
TATAATTACTTGGAAGGAACCAAATTTTTTGGAAAATAAGCAGGTACCTATACATAAATCATCTTTTAATTATGTGCGTTGTTCCAAAAGGTCTAAAAAAAATTTCATTAAAAAATCTTTTCCCCTGTTATGTTCAATTTTTTTGAATGCTGTTCCCTGGCCGTGCCTTTCCCCGGCCTTTTTTTAAAATTAGCAGAAAGTAGTAGGAAGTTGTAGAAATAGCCGTGGACAGTAAATAAAGAAAAAAGTTGTATTTGGCCAGAAACAGGGGGTAGGGTTGTTGTGGAAGTGAGGTGATTGTTGAGAACGTGTAGTGGTAGGGTTTTGGTGGTGAAGGGGGTGGAGGGTGATTGCTTAAGCGTGGGTGGAGGCTTTTTGGGGGGGCTGGGGGGGAAGGGGAGGGGACGGGGGGAAGGCAGCAGGGAGTTTGGGGGAGGGCGGAGGCAGGCGGGTGGTTGTTGTAGGGTAGGATATTTTTTGTTTTTTGAAAGAAGTACAGTAGTATTTTTTTATTTTTTTAATGTAGGTAAAAATACCCCCTGCTCACTTAAACCCAGTCTAAAAAGTTCCCTTTGAAACCCAACTTTGAAAAAAAAAGTTTTTATTTTTCAAATTCATAAAAAACAAAAAGTTTATGTAAATAGTTTGGGAGATGAATATATATATACTAATCAAAGTAAAAGCGGTAAAAGATTTTTTTATTTAAATATGAACCAAAAAGGGCATAATTGTTTTTTAAAGATCGCGACCCCCCCCCTTTTTCCCCCCAAAAGTTTCGTTGTGAGAAGATAAAACTTTTTTTTTTAAATTTGTAGTCTGCATTCTTAAGGCAAGTGGAACGCCTCAAAGTCAAAAAGGGTGGTACTACCCTTTTTTTTAGGGATACCCCAAAAAAAATATAGGAAAAAGGACTTTTGGTTGACTTTGGGCAAGCTAACTATTTTAAAAAAATTAGAAATCGGACACATCCCGAAGGAAAGCCAACCCCAAAAGGAAGATGTGGGGGAAAAATTTTGGCTTTAAAGAATGATAAAAATGGCAAAAAACGAAGAGAAGAAAACATGCCCGGTTGTTTCAATTTTTCCCTTGGGAGCTTTTATCTTTAGAAATTTTGTGACAAAGGTTCATTGCACGGGAAATTTTTCAATAAAGATATCTTTTTTTGGGGTGTAAACATTTTTTGACAATAACTGAGTTTTTCCAATTTTAAAAAAGGGAACAACCGGAAAAGTTCCCTTATCTTTAGTAACTTTAAAGAGGGAGAATGGTGGAAAATTTTAAACCATTTTTTTCGACTGGCAAAAGAATGCTAAAAAGGTTTGGAAAACTTCTAAAAAAAACCCCCCAGTCCAAACCTGGAAGGAAATAAAATTGACACTCGGGCCTAAAAAATTTCTTTAAAAGATCATTATAGGGGGAAAGTAAATGAAGTCACAAATGGCCTGGAAATGACTAAATATGATAAAACTTGAAAAAGTTTATTTTTTTTTTAAAAATTGTCCTTTTTTTCCCAAATAATTTCCACAAATTGAGCATTTTTTCTATCTTTTTTTCAATCCTCCCAAACCGGTGCATGAACTGGGCTCTTTTTTTAAACCATTTTCACTTCATTTCAGCCGTCATTAAATGTCTCTCCAAGGGGGGTTTTCTGGAAAAAAGGGGGAAACGCGAGGGTTTAAATGGGACTGTGGGGGTTGCCCAAACCCCACCTTAGGTTAATTTTCTGAGTTATCAGCCTTGTTTCTCTTTGCGAAAATCAAAACTTTCATCGCCCGGTTTTTTTTTGAATTGCATAAAGATCGATAGAACTTCAGGAGATTCAATTCACAACCACTTTCTCTTGAAATTGGGAAAAGCACTCCTTGATAATCCCAGAAACTGTCATAATTTTCCCCTGCGATGACGCCTTATTTTTGGACACAAGGCAAGAAGGATTTTCCCCCCGCATTGAAGCACCTTTGATTCGCGGGAGTGTTTCTACGTCCCCAGTAAAATTCGCATGTCTTCCCTTCATCTTCATAGATAACATATACATTCGGGCAAGAAACGGTTCATTTGTGTTCTCCTTAATTTCTTAAGAACAAACAAATTTAATCATCATTGATTGAACCTTTCCATGCAAATTCAACTACTAGGGCCTTCCCCTTAATAAATTTTAAACCCAAAAAAACTAAAGGGTATTATTTTCTTTGGTTTAAAAAGGTCCTTTGGGACAAATCAAAGTTAATTTCATTTTATTATAATTTTTGTTTTAAAAAAATTGATATCCTTTTTTTATTGGAAACTTGAAAAAAAAATTGTAATATTTCTCTTTTTGTTTGGTGAATTTTTGATGCAAGATAAAAGATTATTCTCATTTGATTGGTATATTTTTTAGACAAAAAAATTAAAGCAAATTTCATTTGATTGGGTTTTTATTCTTTGTAAGACAGAAAAATTGTTTATCATTCTTTTATTTATTTTCTTTGATGACAGAATACAAAATTTTTATATCATTTCCCCTTTTATTTATATATTTTTTATGACAGAGATACAATTTTATATCATTCCATTGATTGGTATATTATTCTTTGTTTAAGAGATACAATCTGTATATCATTTCTATTTGATTGGTATATTATTCTTTGAACTAAGATAATATTTATATCATTCTCATTTTATTGGTATATTATTCTTTTTTGAAGAGATAAAATTTTTATATCATTTCTATTTTATTGGGATATTATTCTTTTGTAGAAGAGATACAATTGGTTTTCATTTTTTATTTTATTTTAAATTTTTCTTTGTAGAAGAGATAATATTTAACATTTTTTGATTGGAATTTTTTTGGGAAGAGAAAAAATTTTAACCTTTTAGTTGGATAACTTTTTTGAAAAGAACAAAAAACATTTTCCCTTTTTTATTGGATATTTTTGTTAAGAGAAAAGTTTACTTTCTTTGATTGGGAATATTTTCCTTTATTACAGGGAAAATTGTTATATCATTTTCTTTTTATTTATATTATTCTTTTTGCAGAGAACAATTTCAATCATTTCTAATTGGGATATTATTTTTGAGATGAAAAAACAAATTATTCATTCTCATTTGATTATTATTTTTGATGAAATCAATTTTTTATCATTCTCATTGATTGGTATATTATTCTTTTAAGGGAAAAGATACAATATTTTTAATCATTCTTTTTGATTAATTTTTTTTGTAGAAGAGAAAAATATTTAAAATATTCTTTTGATTTATATTATTCTTTGATGAAGAGATACAATATGTTATATCATTTTTTGATTGGTATATTATTTTTTATGACAGAAAACAATATTTATATCATTTATTTTTTGGATATTTTTTATTTTAAAGATAAAAATTTTTTATCATTCTTTTGATTTATATTATTCTTTGTGCAGAATAAAAGTTTTATCATTTTATTTGATTTATATTATTCAGACCATTGGAGGGAGGGGGTGGTTGTTTGTCTTGGGCCCCAACGTCATTGGTTTGGATCCGGGGAAATGTTCTGTTCACGAGCATTTTCCAAATTTTTGGGTTGTTGAGACCGGGGCCGTGCTTTTCAACATTTTATCAATATCATTCCCTTTTTTTGTTAAAACCACCAAATGGGATGAAACCCGGTTCATGAAGAATCAATCGGGCTTTAGACCCCTTTTTTTTAGACTGGAAGATCGCAAAAAAAATGATACATCTAGAATTGAGCGCCGTATGGGTACCAATGGAAGAAAGAATAAACCCCCTGCGACATGGGATGCCCAAAAGAACCCCGAAGACGAAACACCAAAAAAAAGGAAAATTGGAGGCGCAACAAAACGTACAAAAACCCTTGGTAGGTATAAAAAAACCCCGAGGGGTTTAAAAGGTGTTTTGGGGAGGGAAGAAGAGGAATTTTGAGCATTTTAAAACCCTCCCCAGGGCGCCCCTTTTCCAGGTGGGGGCATAGATTCAAAGGGATTTTTGGGGTTTTTTTGGATTTGAGAATAACAAAAATGTTTTTGGGAAATTTTGCTTAATTCATCTTAGCCCGCTTTCACGATCCCTTTTTTTCCCTCAATTTTATTTTCTGAGAAAAATTTTAAATTGACCATGGAAAAAGAATATATTCCAAATTTCATTTAAATGAAAAAAAATGATATAAGGGGGGATTTAAAAATTAAAAAAAGGTGGGCCAAAAAGGGGAAACCAAAAACCCACCAAAATTTTTTAAAACCAAAAACCTTACCAACAATTAAGTTAAAAAAAAAAAGACAAACATAAGTAAGGGGAATTTTAAAAAATTTTAAGATTGGGGTGTATTTAGAAACTTTCGAAAGAAAAAAAAAACCCGGAAGTGGAAAATAAATCCCTTTTTGCGTTTTCCTAGATGCCCGGGGGGAACAAAAAAGGATAAAAACGGGGGGCTTTTACAACTAAAAAAAGGATCTTTTAAAAAAACGAAAAAAACACAATCGGGGTTAAAAAAAGGGGTTTTATTTTGACTTTGGGATTTATCTGAAAAGGAGAAAAAAAAAAAGATAAAATTAAAAATCGTAGTTTCTACCTGAAAAAAATAAAATTTTGGAGGAAAATACCAAACAAGAAAGTTCAAACAAGGAAAAAAGTAAAAAGGAAGGGGGGGAAAGATAGAGTTTGATAACTCTAAAAGGGGATAGATATACGGACGAATGTGGGAAGGGGGAAAATGAAAGATTTAAAAAATTTAAAAAATGGAAAAGAAGAGGGTGAGGGAATAATTTTTGGAAGGAACGCCGGTAAAGGGAAGCCCATGTTGAAGATTCACAAAAATGGCCCTGAATTTTTTGGGTCCAGTCCGGAAAAAGGGACCAATCCCAAAGGTTTTTTTAATTTCAATTTTTAAAAAAGTTTTTTGGAAAACATATTTCGGTTTATAGTTATAACCTTTCATCCTTTTAGCAGATTACGGGTGCAGTACTTTTTTGTGACAAAAGTAATGATTTAATCCCTTGAAAATAAAAAATGAAGGGGGAAAAATAAAATCGGGTGAACGGGAATGGGCTGAACATCGGATAAATTTGTCATGATATTATTTCTTTTCTTTTTTGAATCCCCATTTATAATTTTTGTTGTATTTATATTACATAGATATTGATTAACTTGGGAGTTTTATTTTTTTTACTTAAATGTTTTGAATTAAAAAAACTTCGGAAGGTTTTTGGGGCCAATAAAAATTTTTTTACAGTTAAGATAAAGATAATCTGCTCATTTGTTATAAAATTAAAAATCGTTGAAAGCTAATACAACCTGGAATTCCCTGACTGTGGGTTTTAGAATGCGATTTTAAATTAAAAATACCTTTCTGTGCCCCGGAAATTTGGGTGCCCCTTTTCTCTCTAAAATCACCACCCAGGCCGTTTAAAGACCTCCTATAAATTTTATTCGTGGGGAAATCTGATTAATGCAGCCTTAGCATCGGTGTTTTTTACGTCACATCTTCAGCACCTTTTGGGGCTTTGATCCCACCCTTCGGCGATTTTCCGGGTTTCCCCAAAAGGGTTTACCTTCCGCCCCTTCTGAAACCCACCCCCCTTTTTTTCCCCCCTTTTTTGGGGAAAAGGGAAAACCCCCCAAAAACCCCCCAGTCCCCTTTCCTCGAAATGCATGGGCAGGCAACAATGGTTCTATTCTTTAAAATTCAAAGGGGGCCCAGTAAAACCCGGGGGGTTTTAAAATTTTTTGATCACTTTGGTTTGGGGTCTGGAATTAAAACCATATTAAAAAAAAATGTTGATTTTGGTGCCTGTTGGGCCCAAGGCCCCCCCAAAAACACCAACCTTCCCCCCCCACTGTTTTGTTGGAGGTTTTGTTGAAGGGAAAGGGGAGACGTTCAACGGGACCCGGGCCAACAGGAGAAATTTTTTTTTTTGGCGAGAGGAAAAGAAAACACCCAACCCGGGAAAGTTTGGGGGTTTTTATTATAGGCATAAAAAATTTTAACCCCAGGCCCCCACACCCCAAAAAACGGGGTTTTTTCCACCCAAACCCAAAATTTTTTAAAAAAAAGAAAAAAACTTTCAACCGTTTTTTTCCAAAATATTAAACCTTTTCCTGCTTTTTCCCCCCAAATTTTTTCCAAAATTTTAAAATTTAAAGTGGAGGGGCTGGTGGATGAACCCTAACTGTGACGAACCTTTTTTTTTAAAACATGGGGACAGAAAGGTTAAAAGAGGGAAAATTTTGAACAGTGGGGGCCCTGTCATTGGGGCCAGTGGGGGCCCCCCCAAAAAATAAGGTGTAAGGGATTTTCTATTTTGTACATTAAAATATAACCTAACTGAAACCATGACTTTTCCGAAAATTTCTGTCTGGCCCCCCCCCAACAAACTGCCCAAAACCCACTGTTTTAAGTTTAAAGGAAAATAACTTAAAAAAAAGGAGTTATTAAGAGAATTTTTGAAGATATAGAATGTTACATAGGATAGGGGAAGAGAAATGTGGATTTTCAGATCAAGAAATTTCGGAGAAGAAAATGTTGGTTAAAGAAGAAATTGTGAAAGAATTTAAAAATTAAAATAATCAGGGTTTGATAGATTGGGAAAACCCCGGAAAAACACAGAGAAATTTTTTTAAGAAAAAAATTTAAAGGATGGGGGGAAATTAAAACCCAAGATTTGAAAAACCTGAGGGGGAATCCCCCCTTGAAAGAGAGAAATTCCCAGAAAGATAAAGAAGGGAAATTTGGGAAAAATTTTTTTAATTTTACGAACCGAGTTTTTTTAAAAAAAATAAGAACTTAAGGGGGCCAACCCAACATAATAAAAAAAAAATTTAAAAACAGCAGAAGAACATTTTCATTTTTTGATAGCACTTTGGAAACAGTTTCTTTTTCATATCTAGTACTTTTGAATTCTGTAATATTTAATTTGATTCCGTACCGGGGAAACACCCCGGGGTAACTATTTCTCATCTGCCTGGCCCACGCGTCGCCCCAAAAGAGATTACTTTTGGGGGTTGATTTTTAATTATTTTTTTGTTGCAATTTTGTGTTAAAACCAGTTTCGGGTTTTTCTTCCATTACTTTAAATTGAATACTTAATCCTTTTCATACCTTTAGTTTTTTTTCCGCTTGTAAAGAGAGAGTGGTTTAAAATTTTTTCTGAATTTGTTTTTCAAAAAAATTTTTTGAAATTGCTTTTTTAAATTTGTGAAAATTTGTGTTGCAGGCCGACGTTTAAAGGAAATTTGGGAATTTTTAAGATATTTGTGTTTTTGACCAAGACTAAAGTTACCAACAAAACCAGAAAAGACAGTGTCACCAACAGGCATAAAAAAAAAAAGTTGGGAACATAATTTTGCTAGAATTACATTAAAAAACAAAAAAAAAAAGTTTTTCCCTTAATAAGAATGAAAACCAAACTCATAGGTATACATCAGAATCTTCTACAAAAGAACATCAGGAAAGAAGGCGAAGATCACGGAAGATCAGGGGAAAAGATATTTAGATAGATAGCAGAATCCTTAAACAGAAAAATAAAATCACCCATGCCCCCAGAGCAAGGCAAGGCAAAAAAAAATCCCAAAACCCGGTTAACAACCCCGTAGGTGACGACACTGGTCAAAACCCGGTAGCAGGTGACGACACTGGGCAACAACCCGGTAGCAGGGGACGACAGGGGACAACAACCCGGTTGCGGGACGAAAAAAAAAAATAAAAGGGAACCCCTTCCCAACAGGAAAAAAAGCAACCTGTTCTTGCTTCACTTTTCCCCCCGACGTTGTCACAGTAAATAATATGCATGCTTTTTTGATTTACCTTTCAGCCCAAATCTGCAAATGTTTATTTTTGTAAAAGCCTGCCCTTTAAACCCCAAAATTTAAATTTTTTTAGTAAAAAATTTGAGTACAAAAAGTGTTTTTAAGGTGAAAAAAAACAAAGGATTTTGTTTTTTGTTCCCTTATTTTAACCAAAATAAAAATTTTTAAAAGGGAACCCTTTTTAAACCGAACCTTTTAATCTTTTTCGTTTAAAAATTTTTTTTAAAATCATCACAAACCAGTTTATGAAGCTTTGGAAAAATTTTTGGGGAATAAAATTTTTAAAAAGATGTAGGGGTTGATGAAAAAAATTTGGGTTTGGGGTAAAGACCCCCGTCTGTCTTCTAAAGGAATTTTTTCAAATTGAAAAAAGAAAGGAAATTTTTTCAAAACCCCTCAAATTTTTTCCTTTTTTTCCAAACCTTCCAACCCTTAAAAACCCCGGTAAAATTTTCGGGACAGGTCGGGTTAAAAAACCCAGGATTGAAAACAAATTATTTTGATTTTAGATTACCCCCAAGTATTTAAAAAATTTTATGGTTTATTGGTTTTTTAAAGCTTAATTTTTTTTTCGATCGGCCTTTTCGGTCATTTTGACCCTTATTTTTGTATATAAACGGCCTACACCAAGAACTTTCTTTTCCCTCCACCATTCAGGGCTTTTGGGCTCGGTGCTTATTCTTGGGATGTGTCAGATTTCACCCACATTTTATTTACTAGGTAGTTTTTTTTTAGATTGAAAAGTTCAAGATATAAGGGTATATTTTGGGTTGGCCCCCACGCGAAGAGAAAGGAGAGACAAGGGCCCTTTCGGACGGGGGGTTGTTCAGTTCGGGTACCCATAGTCCCATCAATTTACACCAATAAAAATATAATTTGACTTTTTTTGGGGGATATCTAAATTACTATCATATTGTGTTGAATTTTAAACAAAGCAAGGGGATTTTTTTTTTTTTGAATTTAATTGCTTTTTATGATTCAAAAGATTTCCGGGGGGAGGCCAGGGGATTTTGGTTTTTTTGGGGAACCCCAAGGGTTTGGGAAAAAAGGGAGATAAATTTAATGGCGGCAAAGTGGGGATTGGGAAAGGGATATTTTAAATTTTTGGAGAGAGGCTGTCATGATTGGGGGCTTTGTGGGTTTAAAAAACCCAAATAGAATTTTTAAATTCATTTAAAAGGGGGTGTAAAATATGGTAAAAAAGTCCCAACAGGGAAAGGGGGGGACCCCCACGCCGAGGAAATACTGAGGGGGAAAATCGGAAAAACTTATAAATAATTGTTTTGACGTGCAGGAAAAGATCCGATGACTAAACTAAATAAAACAAAAGGGATCTAGATCTACTGCGTGAGACATATATCGGTTTGTTCCCCCCAATTTTCTTATTTAAAAAAAGGGTTTAAAAGCCGAAGGATTGGCTTCCAAATTTCACCCGGGTTTTTTCCTATACGGTTTGGGCCTCCCAGAAAAAGGCACGCGACCTGCCGGGGTATTACACACAGCAAAAGGGAAATTTCCCTAGCCCAGCAACAATCCTAGGGATTTTCTGGAAAACTGGGACTTTGAACAGAATGGCGCGGTCCGGGGCTGAACCCCGACCTTCGACTAACAAGGCAAAAGGGCTTAACCACGAGCCACAGAGGCCCCTCTTTTTAACAAATTTTTAATTTTCCATAATTTACCTTCTTTTTTTTTTGGGTTTTACTTTTTTATCAAAAAAATTTTTAATCTACTATTTGTAGTATTGTCTTTTGGGGAAACTTGATTCGAGTTTTCCCCAAGACCGGGGGGCCCACTAGATCACGGCCCGAAGTTTAAACTTTTTTAAAACACAAAAAGGACAATCAAATCACTTAAACAAAACCGGAAATTTCACCCAAGAATGACGACGCCCCGTTTATTAATGCATTGGGTTTCCACTTGGTGGAATTTTTGGGGAAAAGGGGCCCCCCTCCCCCTTTGCCCCCGGACTTATGGGTAAATTTTCTCCCACTTGTTTTGGACTTTGGGTAGGGCCCCCCCCTCCCTTTCAAAAATTTTTTGGATAAAGGCCCCCCCTACCATAAAATTTAAATACCCCGTGTTGCCGTTATTTTCCCAAAAGGTGGGAGATAAAATTCATGTTTTTTCTCCACATCTTCGGAAATTATTCATCGTCATTAGGGCCGTGTCGGTTGGGGAAGGGATCATGGGTTTTCAAAAATCTCTGTCTTTGTGTTTGCCTTTTAAAAATTATTCAATTGTTAAAATTTATATTTGATTAAAAGGGCCCCTGGCAAAAATTTCCCAGAAAATGGAAAATTCCCCACAAATATTTTTCCACCCCCAAAACAACCCCCACTAAATTTAACCCTATATTTTCTCAAAAAGAGACGAAGAAAACAAAGTTTTCTAAGTAGTTTATAATTTAACAATTTTTTAATTTTTAAAAATTGCCAGAAGGGAAATTTGGAAAATTTTTTTGTTTTAAAAGTTGGGTTGTTTTACACCATTTTAGTAAATTACAGCCGAACAATTTTACCCATTCACCCTTTTAAAAATTTTCCCAATTTTAACCCCCGGCTTACAAATTAAATAAATTTTAAAAACCCCCAAAAAAACAAATTTTTATCCAATTTTTCCCCCTCAAAAAAGAAAACCAACCCCTTTTTTCCAAACCCGCGAATGGTTTTAAACTCAAGATGGGGGGTTGTGCAAAAATTTGTTCCCGGGTTTTTTCGAAAATTAAATTTGGGTTATTTCCGAAAAAGGAAATTTTTTGGGAATAAAATTTAAAGGGCCCTTTTTTAAAAAAAACGACACATTTACTGTTGTTGATGGGCTGCAAAAAATATGCCACGATTTGTATTTTTTTAGTATTGGGTGTGTTTTTTTTTACTGATTTTTTTTTTATAAAAAATTTTTTTTTTTCATCTGACCTCTGGTTTTTTGGGAAAAACGAACATTTAATCCTAATTTGTTACCCACGATTACAAGATAACCTCCTTGAAAAAGAAAAAGCTTTAAAATTTTTGAAGAGAAAAAGTTTAGGGGAAAAAGATCCAGTTTTGGGGTTTAATTTCACCTTGGGGGGCAAAAAGCTGCTGGGCCCCCGAGGATTATTTTGCAAACTAATGGAAAAAGAAATTCCCAAATGTAAGCTTTCCTTTTGGGGGTGGTTTTACATGCCAAGGGGGGAATTTCAGACGTTAAAATTTCCTGGCTTGTGTTTGTTTTGTTTTGGCCCTTGAATTTTTGGGGGGGAAAATTATTTAAATTTTAAATAAAAAATGTAAATTTTTTAATTTTCCGAAAAAATTGGTTAAAAACTGTAAAGGGGAACCGACTCCCACTTTCATCCCCCACTCAAAACTTTAAAAATTCCAAAGGATGGAACCGGTAAAATGGCCCGAGTTGCCATAAGGGGGCCCGGGTTTCCTTTTTCCCCGTGGTAAATAAAAAAGAGAAATTTTTTTTTATTTTTGGGAATATTTTTTATAATACCAAATTTTTAAATTTTGTTCCAAAAATTTTTATATTTTGACCAAATATTTTAAATTTTTGTACCAAAAAAATTTTCTTTTATTTTTACCCAAAAAAATTTTCTTTATTTTTTTACCAAAATTTTTTTATTTGTGTAAAAAAATATTTTCAATATTTATGTACCAAATATTTATATTTTTTTTACCAAATATTTTCTTTTTTATGTACCAAAATTTTATATTTATGTACCAAATATTTTTTTTTATTTTGTAAAATTTTTTTATTTATGTACCAAATATTTTCTATATTTATGTACCAAAATTTTCTATATTTATGTACCAAAATTTTCTATATTTATGTACCAAATATTTTTTTTATTTTTTTACCAAATATTTTCATATTTTATAAAAAATATTTTCTATATTTATTTATAAAATTTTTTTATTTTTTTACCAAATATTTTATATTTATTCCAAAAAATTTTTAATTTATTTACCAAATATTTTCATATTTATGTAACCCAAAAATTTTCATATTTATTAAAAAAAAAATTTTCATATTTATGTACCAAATAAAATTTTTTTTATTTTTTTACCCAAATATTTTCTCTCAAATTTTTTTTAAATTTAAATTTTTTGATTGATAAAAAGATGGGCCATTATCATTCGACTTTGAAGAAAAAACATATATCCTTTTATGAAGATCTCAGCAAGGGAAAACATTGGCCCCCAATGAAATTTGGGAAGATGGGACAATTAAAAAATTGTTTTTTTTTAAAAATTTTTTAAAATGACTTTTTTCGCACGGTTTCCCCCCCATTTATCGATCAAATGTCAACGGTTTACGTTTTGAATCACGGCCTTTAAACCGTCCGTCTTTGCGGACTAGAATAGATCGCCCCTCGAAGATCAGGAAATTTTGAAAAAGTCCGATGCCAGGGAAGCGAAACACACTTTTGGGAAAAAACCGCCCCCGTACCATCAATTTGAACACCCAGACCCCCTTTTTAACCCAAAAAAAGGTTTCCACAATAAATTTTATTCCCTAAAAAAAAATTTTTGGGAAAAAAAACAACCCAAACAACCAACATTAGCCCTGCCATCGGGCGGGGCAACCCCCTTCCTGTTCCCAAAGGGGAACCCCCGGGGGGGAAAGGGGGTGGGAACCCCGGGGGGAAAAGGGGGGGGAAAAAAGGGGTTTGGAAAGGGGGAGATTTTTTTGGAGGAAGGGTGTTTTGTTCCTCCCCCCTTTTTTGGGTAAAACCCCAGCTCGGGAAACCCCCCCGGGGCAACCCCTTTTTTTTTTTGAGGATTTTTTTTTGAAGTTTACCGGGGAAATTTAAATAAGTTTATTTTTAAAATTTTTTAAAATTATTTAAAAAAAACCCCTTCAAAATATTTTAAATTTTAAAAACCCTTCTTTACAAAAACCATAAAAATTCATACAAATGAAAGATCAAAAAAAATTCTACTACAATAAATTACGAAATTCATTAAAACAAAAAAATTTAAACAATCAAATTCATCAAAAATTTATTAAATAAATTAAAAAGTTATCCACAAATTTTGTTTTTAAAAAGGGTGGTGGTGGTTGAGGAGGGGGCCCGGTTTCGGTATTGAAAGGACTTATTTTGGCTGAAAAAACTGGGGAATTTAATTTTTTTAAAAATAATTTTAGACGAAAGAGAAAGATCAAAGAAGGGTTCTCCCTCTATGACCATGTTCTTTTTGGGGGGAAAATTTTTGATTTTTTAGGAAAGGAAAACGAGTTAGTGACTCTATCTTGGCGCGGTTTGTTTTTTTACTCGGGGGTCCCGAAACCGACCCGGCGACCCAGCCCCAATTTGGGGGAACGGGAAAAGGGGTCTGCGTGATGTTGACACATCCACCATCGGGGGATGGCTGAAAAAAGAGGTAAAACCTTTAAAAAAAATAAATTTGCTTTAGAGAATTTGACCCTAACAGTTTTGGTTTTTGACCCGACGCTTTAGGGGAAAAGGGTTAGGGGGGCGTTATTATTGTTGGGGTTTAGGGATTGCGAAGGGTAATTCCCCCGGCAGGCCTTTCCCCCTCTTTTTCCCCAAAAAAGAGACCTTTATACTTTGTCCATGACGCACCATTGTTCTTTTAGATCCTGCTCCGTCGGGGTTTTGAGACCATAACCATTGACACCGTCGGCTGCCCCCACCCATGGTAGGGGTTTTATTTTATTTGTTTAATTGATAAAGGGCGATTATAAACAACTAAATTTTTTTTTTGTACTGAAATATTTTTCCCCCAGGTTTGGGTTCCAATGGGAGCAAAGAAAGAACACTAGACTACCCGGGTCAAGAGGCGACTGAGGTAGGATCGGTAAACATAGTAAAAAAAAGGCGTCCAGAAATTGAGTATGGTTATTGTAGGATAGCTGGACAAAATACAATCGCTTTATCTGGGTCCCAACAATAAAAAAGTGGTTTAAAAATGGTTTAAAAGTGGGGTTTTTTAAAAGTGGGTTTTAAAAATGGTTTAACAAGGGTCGATATGGGTTCAAAGCAGAAGAAAACGAATATTTTTTTGCCTTGTTTCGAAAAACTGTTGTCTACCTTTTTCCCGGTTTATATCTCGTAAAAAAAAATCAAAAGAAGCATGACGCGGGATCACACAAACAGTAAGAATGATATAGACAACTGACCCCATGTGTTACTAAAAAAAAGAGAAACAAAGCTCAGCATAGACGAGAACAGGTAAGGGAAAAATGTTCAGTAAAGACGCAAAATTTTATCGGGCAAACAAAAGGGAAAACCCTTTTAAAAATTCAATTTCTTTTTTTTGGCCCCCTGCCCCGGGGGCCCCAAATTTTGAAAGAACCACTGTTACTTTTGCCTACGATGCTTGGGGTAAAGGGGGCGGGTGAAATGGGTAGTGTTCAAATGTAGAATTTGCGGGTTTTGGGCCAAAAAAAAAAGACGTTTTAAAGTTTAAAAACAAAAAGGAAAAAATGGTCAAAAAAACGAACGCAAAGAAAAGGGAAGAAGAAGGATTTTTTAAAAAAAATTTAAAGGGAAAACTTTTTTCTTCCCCCGAGAGATCTGGGTTTTGCCCTGCAAATTTACCTGCATCCAAAAGGGTGAAAAAAGCCCCTTTTGGGGGACGGTTTTTAAAAAAAGGGGCATTTGTTTGCCCAAACAAACCCCCCAAACCCCAAAGGCTTCCCCCGTTCCAAAACCAACTTCCTCCAAAACCTTAATTTTTTTAAAATTTTTTATCTTGATGAAGGAATTTGAAAAAAAAAGAGGGCAAAATTTTTAAATTATAAAGAGCTAGGCCGTGATACCCATTATAAAAACCTTTTTTTAAAGAAGAAAACATTTAAAGACCCAAAGAAGGGGTATACTAGTGCCGTTTCTACTAAAAAATGTTTATGATATCCAGCCAAGGTGAAATTTAGAAATTGAAATTGGCTGGGGAAAATTAATTAAATAAAATAAGATTCAGTTTTTTGTAAACCGGATGCCTTTTGGATTATCGGGACCCCAGATTTAAAATAGTTGAACACAGACAGGGGATAAGAACGGGGTCAAAAAACCCACTATATAGTAGTTAAAAGAAAAAATTTGTTGTGGGTCGGGAAAACCTAAAACAGTTAAAGGACGGGACAAGACTTGAGGGGAAAACCCCAAAAGGGAAAACAAAAAGGAAGTATTAAAATAGCCCGGGAGACAAGTTTTTTTTGAGAACTAAAGGGTTGATAATAGGGGAGCCCAAAAGAAAAACCCAAAGATCGGGACAAGTGGTGAAACTGCTGACGATTTTGGTTTCTGGAGGGAGGGAATAAGGGGAAAATAAGAAAAAAAGTGGTTGAGGGGAACCCAGGTCTAAAAATTTTTTGACCACTGCCCATTTTACGACAAAAATTTTGAAAAGTTTTTCTTCCCTTAAAAAAAGCTTCCCACCCCCAAAAACAGTTTCCATTTTTTGAAAAAAAATTGAAAGCAAAAAAATTTTTGGCAAAAAGATATTGATTATATAACAAAAAGGGGGAAAAAATGAATGAAGACGGGGGGCATAAGATGAATTCAAAAAATGCAGAATTCAAATTGAAATGATTATTTTTAGTAAAATAACGAAAATAATTTTTTTTTTAAAAATATAATTATTAATGTTTTTTTAAAAAGGGACCACCCTAATCGTCTGAACACCCCCCCCGAAATAGTTTGTTTGGAATTTGTTTTTTCTGGGGCTTGTTTGTTGTTTGTTTATTGATGATATTCATTGACCGGTGCCCTTTTTGGGTTTTTTAAGCTCCTTATTCTCTACCTACATAAATGAAAAATTCTATACAAATCTCAAAAAAAATATCACTAGTTTACTAACTTGAAGACGCAATAGTTTGCACTAACCAAGGAGTTGAGATTAAGGTTTCGGGTTTAAAAAAGATGTAAAATCAATGGTTGACAAATGTGATGACAATTTCCCAAAGATTACTTATCTGGTACGAAGACATTGATTACAAAGTATGAAAGAAAAAACAGGGCATATCCAAAGGATGGGGAATTATCAACCACAGAAAGTGCCCTTGATTTTTTAGGGAAAAACTTTTACGTTCATAGTTTGTCATTGCTTTCGAACGGGGGAGGGCTTATTTCACATTTGCAAATCCCCAAACAATTTGCTTCCCAAAATTGCCCACCGGGGGTTGGGAAACCTGCTGTTTGGATTTAACACTACCGCTTGAGCTACAGAAAGTATACATTTTATATATATATATATATAATATATATAAATATATAAAATAT
>JADZMA010001678.1:0-15987 GCA_020796225.1 Arion vulgaris
GATCGGGAGAGGAAACTACTGGTAGTGGTAGCAGTGCATCGAAATACGATAAAGATACATACAAATAAAATGCACAATTCTCCTGACCGATGTCCAACAAGATATTGCCCAAGTCCCTGAACGCAACGAAACGTCTCAGACATGGATGAGAGGTGCATCCAGTGACCAAAGTATGCCCACGTAGGGCGAAGCTCGAAGCCCTGAGGAGGTGGCAAACATTGCCAGCCCGTCGGCAAGAATAAATAAGACAGGACCGTAACAAATGAAAGTCTACCCTCGTGTTGGTGCGAGAGAAGATTGCAGCTGACCCCGCATTGGTAGCCTGGTGCAGATACATGTACTGGGCAAGGTTTGCGAGCGCAAAAGAACAAGTTGCGTTTAGTGCATAACGAAACTACCCGCCTGGAAAACTGTGCAAGGTACTGTGCGATTAAAATTAACATCCCCGGAAGAACTGAGGTTGGTGATGCCTAACGGAACTGCCAGCCTTGGGGCAACTGGCAAGGTCTGCAGTCGAATTCAACATCCCCGAATAACTGGGGCGGGTGATGGCAGAGCGCAAAATCCTCAGTTACGCTTATAGTGCCCACTGAAACGACCCTCTACATTGTTTGTACTCGGTCCCATGCCAGTGCTTGAGGTAATTGCAAATTGCCACGACCGATACGCGTCTAGAAAAGGCTGAGAATGTTCCTTCCCCGGATCAAACTCAAAAATGTACGGTAAAGCAAGGCCGACAATGTACGGATCAAACAGGAAGCCCTGGTCCTGAACATTGGCGAAGGCCGATACTTTACACAGTGTTTTATACGAGTAAGACGCCGTCCGAGGACAAGCTGACAAGCCCGAGAAATATTTCTCAGTCAGAACGGGTAAAGCAGCGTAACTCACTGTCTTGGCGTAGATCACAAAGCCCAAATATACGGCAAAGTTGATCGAAAAGGCGTAGATCCGAAGGATCGTACCTAGGGAAAGTTCACCCTAGTAAATCAAAAGCTGGCAGAAAACGGACGGCGGGCCTAGTCACCATGGGCGCACAATCGTCCCGACGTAGATCACTCCGTTCTTGCCAGTGGACCAATTATACATCACAATAAGAATGATCAAATTGGCCGTGAAGAATGTTAGCAGAAG
The DNA here is from genome assembly GCA_020796225.1 of Arion vulgaris. Lineage (NCBI taxonomy): Eukaryota > Metazoa > Mollusca > Gastropoda > Stylommatophora > Arionidae > Arion > Arion vulgaris. Next base: position 1,135 of record JADZMA010001678.1, read on the forward strand.
AAGAAGAAGAACCCGACTCCATGTTTGTTGTTTTCGCCTAGTTGTGTTCCTCGCCTAGTTGTGTTCCTCGCCATGTAAATACGAAATCTTTATGTATTTTCTTAATACCCTGTCCTTTCTTCTAGTGTCGCTATTCCCATGATTGTGATTTTATGTTGGATCATATATTCTACTATCTCTGTTGTTTTATCTCCTAATCCACTAATATTCCACGTTGCTATCCTTATCTCTGGTGTTTTACGTATTGCTGTGTTCTGTGTTGGTGCTACTTCCGCCGGCTTTGTTATTGTGTGTTTGCTTTGAACGCCGTTGTTACGCGTTTCTTCCTAAGTATTCCCCACAATTCCTGAGCAATGGGGTTTGAACAAACAAATCCTCTACCGGTTTGCTGGACCTGTCGTAGATTCATCCTTATTTGAACACTTGATGTTAAGGGAAACACACTAATAAAACATCCCAAAGCACTCCTAGTGCTAATGAATACTGCTCACACCGCCATTACTATTCCAGTTAATATAAATCTCTAATCAATAGTAATAAAATAGTAAACGCTCTTTGAGTGACGCTTGGTCCATGTGATAAGATACATTGACACCTGAGTCTCGCGACGGAATCAATTAACTCATTTTAACGTGACTCCAAATTCTTCAAACTTCACTATTGGCTATATCATCATTAATAACATTCATCATTATTGATCTCAGTTACAACTTTGTATTTGCATGTATTTACGCAAATATCTACACACCTTACAAAAACAAATCAAAATTTGTATTGATAATAAATTAATATACACATATACACATTGACTTTCTTGTTCCAGCTTGTTGAACTTTCTAAGGCCCAAGACATTGAAGCAGGTGATGGAACTACATCCGTTGTTGTTTTGGCTGGAAGTTTGTTGGATGCAAGTGCCAGTCTATTGGCAAGAGGTACACATTTAATTGGCAAAAATAGAAAAATATTTTAAATGTTCATTTTGCTATTCACTATATATGAAAACTGGTTAATTAACCCGGCTCCACATGGGTGAAAGTTATTAATCCTTGATGAGGAATTGGGTAAGCCTTTCTAAAAGATGTCATCTAATAGCATGAATTGTTTTTTCTGATATTTTTAAAGAAGTGGTTTGAATCGCTATAAATCATAGAGAAGGCACCAGATATGCCCTCACTAAAACTAACTCTCACTCTTGAAGGATCTCTCTTTTTGATCACTGGGAACCAGACTCAGTACCACTAAACTTCTCAACCTCCATCCCTAAATTATTAAGCAAAGATGCCGAGCTAATCTAGTGAAAAAAGCAATTACAATGGAACATCTCCATTACATGTTTCAAGAAGACAGCTGGATAAGAATTTACACAGATGGATCGGCAATGGAGGCAACCATGAATGGTGGAGCAGGAGTGTACATTAGGCACAGATGCTACCACTGTGTCTCTAGCGGCTCCTACTGGAAGAATATGTTCCAACTACAAGCAGAACTCATAGCCCTTCTGATGGCAGCACAGCACATGAATAAGCTGCAAGCACCTGCAGGCAAGATGGTATTTCTTACAGACTCACTGTCAGCTATACCAAGCCCTGGAGGCTAAATCCACTGACAGCACAGTACAAAAACTACAAAGAGAACTTGTTCAGCTTTCAGAAAAGGCAGAAATTCACTTGCAGTGGATTCCATCTCACTGTGGCATTGCAGGCAATGAGAGTGCTGATGTCTTAGCTAAGGAGGGCAGTGCCAAAGAGCAATTTACCAACCCTTGTCTTTTCAAGAGGTCAAAACCCTCATACAGAAAAATCTGCAGTAGACTGGAAGACAAACACTGATATGATTATGGAAAAGACTCCTCAAAGACCTAAGCAGAACAGACCAGGTCATTATATTTCGACTACGCACCGGACACTGCAGACTCAACAAACACTTATACAGACTAGGAATAAGTCAAACAGCTCTCTGCCAGTGTCAGCAGCAGAACAGACACCGGAGCATATCCTGCAAGACTGTCCTCTTCTGTGTGAGCTGAAGCAACATGTGGCCACACCAGTCGACCTGAAAACTAAGCTTTGGGGAAACCTGACAGACCTGAAGCTGTCTGCCCAGTTTGTGGTCCACAGTAAATTAAGCGCATGACCAGAGATCGCTGAAGAAGAAGAAGGATCTTCTACGGATGTTCTAAAGCCATTTTATCATCCTATTGTGATATATAAACAGCCAAACATCAGAATGTAATGTACGCACAAGTTCAGCACCTGGAGCACAGTTGCTTATCCTTCCGGTGTGTTCGATTTCTGCCAGCTATTGTGTGCGGTTCGCTCTCTGCTAGCCCTTGGCTGTCCTAGCGAACCCACAAGGCAACGGGTTGCCATTTTCTTTTAGGGCAGCGACCCTTAGACGACCTGCCCTCCCTGACTTATGTGCGCCATCTGCCCAGCGAAACCGGTCGTTTTAATGAACACCTTGGTTTGCCGCCGCTCAGTTTTGTTTACGGGTTGCTCCGCTAGCCTTTGTTTGTCCCCAATCAAACTACAAGGCAGCAGTAGTTCCCAGAGCGAACGCGCACTGGCTTTACCTCTACTGGGCTTTCCAGTTGTTCTGCACATTTGGGTGGGACGCACACCCTCTTGCTTACCGTGATTGCTGCCGTGCTTGCACTGGTTTTGCCTCTGCTGGGCTTTCCAGTAGTTCTGCTCTTGTGGTGGGACGCCACACCTCTTGCTTGCCATGCTCGCCGCTGCAGTGTTTGACTCGCCAAGACGGCCATGCCGTGCCTGCCTGCCCTCGGTGGGGCCCACTATGGCTTTGCCAGCGCTGCTCTACCTTGGTGCCTGGTCACTTGATTTTTCCGTGCTCACGTTTTCGTGCCTTCCGTATCGTGCTCATATTTGCCTGGGCTATCACCGTCTGTGACTTAACCCGGTCCCCCACCCATTAGGTTTCGCCCCATGTGGTGTCACCCTTGCAACGTCCGTGTGCGTGCTCACTCTGTCCTGGTGCCTACCTCACAATTTCCGCCAATTCCCACTGGGCTGTCCGACTTCGAGAGCGCACAAACCTAGTTTCGCCCCTGATGCCCCATGACTCCGAGCATACTCATTGGCTCTAGGGCAGTGGCGCAAGAGAGAGCATGCTTGGGCTCTGAAATTCGTCACACGCGTATCGTCTCTTCGGTGGCTTTGGGTCATGCCCCCATCTCTGTGATGCGGCCCAACTCATCACCCAGCACACTCATCGACTCAAGAGAGAAAATGTTCAGGCTTCGAGTTCCGCCCCGTGAGGTTCCACATGTATCCTTCTAACTTTTCCCATCAGCCAGGAGAGACGAGCATTAATAGTCACTCTGGGAGTTCGCTCGCAGAGGATCCCATCACATGACTACCTTTGCATCTCTACTTGCCCCAGAGTAGCTCTCCTACGGCACCTGCCCTCTTAGCCAGACCGGAACTACTGTCTGTTACCAGCGTCAGCACGTGGAGGTGAGAGCAGGGGATTAGAACGATCTCCCTAATCCTGGCGCATCGCTTCCTTGCGCCTTTGACCCCTTGAAGGTTCTAAGCTTCAAGTACCTCAGAAGTCGACGAGGCTGTCCATATGGTTGAGGGATGCTGACAAGGGTAATATAGGCCCACGTAAATGTCAGAAGCGCAATACCAGGCGTCATGACTTTACGCCTGATGCGGGTGATCGAAAGAGGAAGAAGAATCGGCTATGTCGTTAAACGATTTTAAACGATTAAAAAATGTCTATAGTGTAGTTTGAAACAGAAAAATGAAGCTGTAATAACATGAAAATTATACATTCTGCGCAAATCAACGCAAACGGAAAAATGCAACGCAACTAATGGTACGTTAAGGAACGTAATCCATGCCTATGTTGTAGAGGCCATCTGGCAATTTTTGGATTATATCCTTTGACTGTCAGGCTTTCTTAACCGCGTGTCTTGCTGTAACAAAGATGCAGGATTTAAATGTCGGATTGGACATCAAGAATTCGATTTTATTTAATTTTTATGCTAATATTGTTCCGATTTCGAAACTGTTTCTTTAGCCGATCAAAATTTAGCCCGAAAAATATTTGTACCAAATTTGGTGAATATTGGATGATGAATGAGGTCGTGTAAACTGAGGTCGTATACCGGGCACATTGAATTTTCAGCTTTTATATATATATATATATTTTTTCAAATCCAGAAGCACTTGAGCTTTCAGCTCTTCGGCTCGGTGCATGGACATTGTAACCCTTCGTGCCACGAACACCGTGAATCTGGGAACCTGTGGCTTTTCTGCCAGTCCATGAATTAAACCCCACCACAGAGGGCTAGTCACCCACAGTCCAACGCGCTACGAACACGCTGGGCAAGTGGGCCAGCTTTATATATAGAGATTACACATACTTGAACTGTGTAGTGAAATGTAATTGCAATGTTGATGTAGAGCTAGGGACAGATAAAGTTATAAAAATACAGAAGGCAAGAAAGTTTCATCGCGCTAGGAAACTTATGGCCAAACTTAGAATATTACTTTAATGTTCAAGCAGTTCTGCTGTATTGGTCAGTCAGAAACATGAACAATGACTAAAAGAATAATGAATAAATTGCAAACTTTCATCCAGGAGAAAGGTTGACAAAGTGAAGTGCAGTTTTGCTATGAATATATTATTTTTCAGGGGTTGTGTTTAAATATGACAATCATTTCTCAATCAGGTATCCACCCAACTGCAATATCGGAGGCTTTCAACGCAGCCACAAAATCTACAGAGATTCTTGAATTAATGATCACTCCACTTGAACTGAGTGATAGGGAGTCCCTTTTGAAAAGTGCATCCACTTCACTGAACTCAAAAGTAAACATTTTGTTGTTGCTATTCATTAATATATTCAACAGGAAATCCTAGTGAAATTTTGTTTGCATTGTGTCAGAATAACATTTTGTTGGTAGTGTCTGAATGAAATTTTGTTGGCACTGTGTCAGAAAAATCACCAGATGATGATGCTTTTCAAATCTTCTAAGTTGCGTTTAGTGCATACTGAAACTACCGCCTGGGAAAACCGGCAAGGTACTGTGCGATAAAAATTAACATTCTCGGAGAACTAGATTGGTGATACCTAACGGAACTGCCAGCCTTGGGGCAACCGGCAGGTTCGATTGCAGTCGTAACTAACATCCCCGGAATAACTGGGGTGGTGATGGTGGCGAGCGCAAAATCTCAGTTACGCTGATAGCGCAGACTGAAACGTGATCGCAAAGGCATAGATCCTGAGCCGACATAGTCGGCAGAAAGGATCGTACCTAGGGAAAGTTCACCCTAGTAAATCAAAAGCTGGCTGAAACCGGACGGGCGGGCCTAGTCACCATGGGCGCACAATCGTCATGACGTAGATCACTCCGTTCTTGCCAGTGGACCAATTATACATCACAATAAGAATGATCAAATTGGGCCGTGAAGAACAACGCAGAAGAAGTAGAAGAAAATCTTCTTCTTGTTGTCTCTTACGACCAATTTTAATCCTCTTGTGATAGGTTTGATCTTGCCAAGAACGTGTATACGTTGCACATTGGTTTGGTAGGCCCTAAATGCATAGACTTCTACACGTTTAGGACACATGCATCCGATTTCAGCCTAACCTCCTTAGTCGCCTCTACGACATCGTGGCAGGTAACAGTGATTCCATTCTTTACACCCCAAATTTTGGCCCCGGTAACCACTCGGGCGGCTTTTCAAATAACTACTGACTACACCGAGGATACATTTTATAGATGGAGATAGTTTTATTCTGTCTGATGTTTTGCAAAGTATACAATTACATTTTATTTGCAGAAATCTAGGAAAGATTTGCTTACTTTTGCTCCAACTTCCTATACAGGTTGTGTCGCAGTACTCCTCAATACTCTCACCAATCGCAGTTGATGCGGTCATGAAAGTTATCGATCCAGCCACAGCTACCAATGTAGATCTGAAAGATATTAAGATTGTCAAGAAACTTGGGTAGGAGCACATTGTCATAATGTAATTTTTTTTTTGCTGCAAATACACCTGAAACTTACTTTTGCACCTTTAACTAATAAACATGAAATTTTTTTTCTTTTGTGATATTTGATTAATCCACTTGTAATTACGGTGCAACAAATTGAACTTTTCTCTAATCCTGTTTTGCCTCACAGGATCGCCTTTGTGGTGCTGGGCCCACAAGGGAAGCAAAGAATAGTACCATTGCGACCTATAATACACTTCGTAAGAAACGACTAATGTAGGGGCTTTAGAAGCTTAATAAAAAAAGTGTTGCAGCAATCGGATGTACTTGTAGGCGACAACGCAAATCGCTCTTAGGCTAAGATCACATACATATCACAGAGTTGTTAAAAAGTGGTCAATATGGTGTGTTCGAAGAAGAGATTAGAAGAGATTTCTAGAACTTGCTTTTGTGTGACAGTGTTTTTCACCGCTTCTTGTTATTTCTCAGGTCGCGTGTCTTTTGCTTTGTATCCACTGTATCGGAGTAACATTGCTCTTTGAGGCACTGTCTGTTGTTAATCTGCTTATGTGGTCGAACCAGTGAAGTTTATACAAGAGACGACGTTGAATATATAGACAGTATTTCAAGCGAATGAAAGGATGGTGGCAGAACCATTTAATTTGTTGTTTCTTGATAAAGTTCACAATACTGATGTTGTAGCCACTTTGTTTCGGATTTCTTCATTTCTAAACGGGTCTCTTCTTGATACTCAGCTTTTCTTTATCCAATCCTATACTGAAGTACATTAATAACGCACCACCTGTATAATCCAGGAGACAGATGTGAAATGTAAATATAAGTGTTTACAAGCTTACATATTTGGAATCCTTTTTCATTTTCCTTTCAATGCATGATGGTAATTGATTTGTACATTTGATTATGAAATTAATTGCATTTTGTGCAGGCGAACACCAAAAATGCAACCAATAAAAAAAATTCATTCACACTATCCTCAGTATCTGGTATGTCTTCCATGTGCTTGCAAACAAGCTTGGCAGTGGCTCCGCATGGAATGCATAAGTCTGTGAAGGAAATTATGTGGAATCAAGTCCCATTCACGTGTAAGAGCATCTTCCAGCTGTTGCAGATTAGCTGCGGGCGACCTGTAGACTCTGCGTCCAAGCTCGTCCCAAAGATGTTCTATAGGTGACATGTCTGGTGATAGGGCAGGCCAATCAATTGTCATAATGTTCTGCTGCTGTAGATATGGCTGCGTTAAGCGTGCGGGTGTGCGACATGCGTTATCCTGCTGGAGAACCTGCAAGTCTGGATAATTTCTGAACGCAGAAGCAACCAATGCATCCAGAACCTCATCTCGATATGTCACAGCATTAACATTTGCACGGAAGACGTGAAGAGACAAGCGATGGTGAAAATTGAATCCTCCCCAAATGTGAATACTACACCCCAAATCGGTTGTGTTGACGAACACAGCAATCTGCAAAGCGCTCTCCACACTGTCGCCAAATCCGCACACTTCCATTAGCAAAGGATAGGTTGAATCTGCTCTTGTCTGTGAATAGGACAGCATTCCACTGCAGTCTAGTCCATCTGACATGTTCTGCCCATTGCAGGCGCTGCTGACGATGTCTGTGAGTCAAGTTTGGCCCAACATAAGGTTGTCTTGCAGTAAGGCCTGTATCTCTTGAGTCGTCGTATGACTGTCATTCGAGAGACTTGCCCACGTATACCCACTATTGCTGTTCAACTTGCCGGGAGAGAACGATTCCTTAGGTGACTGAGCACAATGTAGCGATCTTGCGCAGGGTTAGTAACTCGTGGTTGGCCACTCCGACGTCTATCCCGGGCACTGCCAAGGGCTCCGTAACATTCATTGAGACGTACAATAGTGCTGTGGTGGCAATTCATCCTTGTGGCAATAGCCCTCGAGATCATTCCGGTAGGCAACATACCAATGACTCGTATGCGGTCATTTTCCGATAGTCGTGGCATTGTAAGCACATGTACCGGGTGTTTTGTCTCAACGGCCTTTTTATACCGAGTATACTGCCACAACGGATTTTGGACGATCTCGCTTGCTTTCGCATAGACTACAAGACATGCAGGAAAAAGTGGATGCTCTGGCACAAACTGCACAAAGAGTCGGCCTTAAAATTAGTCAAGAGAAGACTAAAGTAATGCGTAGCAACAACATACAGCAAGATCCAATACTGATTGAGGTAAGGGACATAGAAGATGTGGATGAATTTGTCTACCTTGGAAGTAAGATCAGCAGATCAGGAGGTACAGATGAGGACATTAAGGCTAGGATTAGGAAGGCCCGACAGGCCTTTGCGATCCTGCACATGGTGTGAAAGTCCGCTGCCATCTCCACGAAACAAAGCTCAGGATTTTCAGCTCAAATGTGAAGTCGGTGTTGCTGTATGGCTCGGAAACTTGGCAAGTCACTAGGGCAAATACAAATAAGATCCAGACCTTTGTCAACGGATGTTTGCGGAGGATTCTCAGATTGAAATGGTATGATAGGATTACAAACACGGATCTGTGGATAGGAACAGGCAGGAACCTATGATGACACAGGTCAAGAGGAGAAGATGGCGATGGATAGGCCATACTCTATGGAAGACACAGTCGAGTGTCACTAGACAGGTGCTCGAGTGGAACCCGCAGGGAAAACGAAAAAGAGGACGCCTAAGCAGACTTGGAGACGAGGTCTTACTGAGGAGCTGAAGAGTGCTCAATTGACCTGGGAGACAATAAAAATAACAGCCAGAGACCGAGAAGAGTGGCGAACAACTGTTGAGGCCCTATGCTCCACGAGAAGCAGAGAGGATTAATGATGATACTGCCACAACGCCTACACACTTTCAAGGTCCTAGCTGTTGGGAATCGTGTTGCACGTGTAACTTTCATTGTTTTCTTGTAGTCTGTACACAAACCCGTGGGTTTGAAAATTCACTTTCCATTCCAGCAGCTATTTGCTTTCTACCTCATGACAAACACGGGGAAAATACATTCCCACACTTTTTTTTTCTCATCCTCTCAGCAACAGTATTTATCATGACTGTTTTTAATGTGCTTCAGTATATTTTGCCTCACAGTGCCAGGATAAGAAGAGATTTCTAGAATGGGCTTTTGTGTGCGCTTCATAAAGTGTCTTTCACCTCCTCTGTTATTTATCTCTGAGGTCCACCTTTTGCATGGCTGACCATTCATTGTATCCATTCAAACTACTCTTTGTGACATTTTGTTATAATCGTTGATTTATGTTTACTCACAATACTTTTGGAAGTCTTAATATTATTCTTTAATAATGTCATCTCTGGCCCCCTTTTTTTTTTTTTTTAACACCAGCTTAACAGTAATTATTAATATACACTTTTCTGTTTAGAGGCACAGTGGAGGACACAGAACTTATTGACGGACTGGTCTTCACTAGCAGGACATCTGGAGCTGGTGGACCTAATAAAGTAGAGAAAGCTAAACTTGGTCTTATCCAGTTCTGTATTTCTCCACCCAAAACTGATGTAAGTCTCAAGTACATATCACCTTACAGTACCACCTGCTGACTTATATTGTAGGTGCCAGATTTAATTGGTGGTGGTGGGGTTTAAGACAGTGAGAGCTAACCCGTATCCGCCCTGCAATAAAAATAGAAACTTGAATGGAGCTCAAATATGTAATTCCCAAGCTTAGAGAAGCACCACTAACAAATTGTAGGTGATTTCTAAAATTGTTGGTCGAATCTATTTTTCAATGGTCCAGCAGCACTTGAGCTCTTGCTATACGGCATGAAGTGTACATAGCAGCAAAGAACAGGTGTATCTGTATTTTCTGCCCACCCTGGACAGGAGTCAGAATTCACTCTAACACTAGGGGTTCTCAATGATACACCATCCAAGGTATGGTTTACTGTTCTCATTCCCGACCACTAGATTGCTGGTCTTGCCGAGTTCTACTGTACTCAAAGGATTTGTCCCACCTGTCTGTTGCTGTGGCTCTCAAGGGGAGCAACGGATAGTAACACTGCAACCTACAAGGCATGTCGTAAAGGCGACTGAGGTAGTTGCCTAGGGAAGCTACCCTAGTAAATAAAATGTGTCGCAATCGGATGTGCTGGCCTACATGTAGGTGCATAACTGGCACAATGGAAAATCGCTTTTAGGCTTCACGTACAAATCACAAAGAGTGGTTAACAAGTGGTCGACATGGAGTGTTCAAAGAAGAATTATCCAAATGTTCAAGACAAGAGAATCCTCACAGCCACTGCTTTTATCATAGATGTCATCAGTTAGCTGCACATATTCTCACTGTGCAAACGTGCTGATCTATGTGCAGGACAATTTAGACAACTGAACCAACACTGGAAAGAAAACTACATCGACCTCTGAACTACAAAAGGCAGCATTGATTGTATAGACACTTTCAAGTGTAAGGAAGGGAGAGTTGATAGCTGGATCAAACACAACCTCTTCAGTATCCTGAGTAGATGATCGCTATTGGTGTCAAATGTTTTGGTGAGATCAAAGGCTTATTTTTGTCTGCCGTATCGGGGAGAGAAGTATGTCTGAGAATATTTTTGTGTGGAACCCACACTGCAAGTCATTGGGTACCATCTGTTCAACATTTTCAGGACCACACTTGCATATACTTTTCCCACAGTGCTCACAAAAGATATTTCCCTTTAGTTCTTTCTTTCTCAAATCCTGTTTGCCTCACAGCGTCAGGTCAAGAAGAGATTTCTAAAACGGCCCTTGTATGCGCTTCGTAGATAGTCTCTTTCGTCGAATCTGTTATCTCTGAGGTCCATCTTTTGTGTGGCCGGCCTTTTTCTTTGTACCCGTGGTATCAGAGCAGCATTGCTCTTTGAGGTGCACAGTTTGTTGGTAATATGCTTACGTGGCCGAACCATTTAATTTGTTGTTTCTTGATGAAGTCTAGTACTGATGTTGTACCCACTTTTTCCTGATGTCTTCATTTCTCAACCGGTCTCTTGTTACACCCAGCATTCTGGAGACACTTCATCTCTGTCATGACAAGTTTTCTAATATCATTTGTTGTCAGTGTCCAGGTTTGGCACTGGTAACATAATGTGGGGAGAAAGATTGTGTTGAACATTGCTCTTTTTGTGTTCATGGTGACGTGCTTATGATTAAAATTGGCGCTATTTGTCCTATTATTTTATTTGCTTTGTTGCATCTGTGTTGAATTTCATTAGTTATTCTTCCGTTTGCTGAAAAATGCTCCCCAGGTATGTGAAGTCTTTTACTTGTTTTAGTGGGCGATTATCGATGGAGATATTGGTAGTGTTTTCCTCTCTGGCGAATATCATTACTCTGTTTTGTCGATGTTTATTCTCAAATTTTATTCATTACATACTGGAATGCAGCAGTTAAAAGGTCTATACAAGAAAAGAAAAAATGTTTTCACAGGTGGCAAAAGTCAAAATTAGATGAAGACTACACCAAATACAGAACAGCAAGAATGTATAGTAAAAATAAAGTAAAGTCATCAGAATCTTGGGCAAAATATGAGAACATTTGCTGAACTATACTAAGGCACCAAGAAAATTTTACAAAGCATTAAGGAATGGGTGAAAGAACAATTCAATCCAGTCACCATTATAAATAACGGTCTAGGAAACCTCTTGAAAAGTTTTAAAAGACAGATGGAAAGAATATTTTAGGAACTGTTAAACTAAAAACACAAGGTACGAAACATTTCAATTGAAACAAAAATAAACAATTGAATATCTTGAATCCAAGTTGAAATGGCACTAAATCAAAAGCAAAAAAGAGGAAGGCAGCAGGGATAGATGGTATAACAACAGAAATGTTACTTGGGTGAAGCAACAGCAATAACATGGTGAAAATTTTAACATAGCCGGGGAGGCAAAAAGGGGTTCCCCGATGACCAGAAAAGCTTATTTTAATATGGAAGAAAAAAGGGAAAAAAGGAATGTAAACATACAGGGGTTCTCTCTTTTGGCCAAATAGGAAAATTTTTGCAAAAATATTGGGGAAAAAAGAAAGACTTAGGCCCCCAGTTGCAATAGCCGTTTGGGTTTGGAGGTAAGAGCTCCCGGAAATATTTCCCTAAAACAGATCTTGAAAAAACTTAATACAATAAAAGAAAACAGCTTATATTTTAGACCAAAAAGGCATTTGATAAGTAAACAGGTGCAAACTATGGAAGATCTGAAAATATGCGCCCAGGAAACTATTAGGAAACATCTGGCCTTATATCAAGAAGGGAAGTACAGTAAAATCAGAAGGAATGACCGACTGGTTCTCCATTACATCGGTTTAGACAATTGTGTCCTTTCACCACTATTTTATGTATAGGGATAAAATAACTAAAAATAATTCAGATAATGATAAAAAAAAGGCTGCTTTTCAGATGATCAGTCCTGATACATCAAAATGAAAAGATCTACAACATCATATTGACACTTTGAACAAAAATTGTGTATTTATGACTAAAAATTAAACCCTAAAACAAAATAATGAATATGGGAAGAAAACATAATAATCTAGACACCCCTGTCAATTTACTAAAAAAACCCAAGTGAAAATTAAATACTTAGGAAGCATATTCACAAAAGCGGAAAACTAGATAGAGATGAGGCAAAAGGTACAAAAGCAAATGCGCCTACCACCCCCCATTGTTAAACCCAAAAATTTCCCGGCAGCTAAGAAACAAATGATAAACATTTTTATACCTCTTTGTGTTACGGGGAAAACATGGACTTGGAAAAGCGGTCAAAAAAAATAACTACATGTAAATCGTTCCTGGAAAAAAGTTAAACAACAAAGAAAGCAGAACCCCAAAACATCAGCATAAGAAAAAAAATTGGGACAAAACCTTTGAATTATATGATAAACAAAATAATTTTTTGGCCATTAATAAAATATAAAACTCCGTATACAGTCTTCTAAACAGAACATGGGAAAAAAGGCAGGGAAAAAGGGAAAGAAGGTTAGATCGTGGCAGCATCTTAAAAGACAAAATAACAATCCCCGCCCCCAGAACACCCCGGAACAAAACAGAAAACCCACACTGGGCCCAAAAACCGGTGCAGTGTGACGACAAAAGAAGACATACTGGTTGGTGTACAAATTCCCCGATCTCCAAAACCTAAGGGTGCAAAGTTGAAAAACTAGTTGTTTTTGCTTTTTAAAGTTCTTTGAAAGTTTGATCAAGATCCTAAATACTATAAATTTTATTTTCATTCGGTTTATGGAAAAGGAAAAAAGCCATATTGAATTTTTAAAGTGTCTAAAAAGTCCTAAAACATTATGTCTCCATTTTTGGGTATGTATGTACCTCTAGACCCTTTTCATGGTTACAATGCTTTTAATGAATCCTTTATTTTGATATCTTTTAAAAATTTAATAATATATTTTCCCCAAAATTTTTTGGACTTATAAATACTACAAAAACAAACTCATTTTTTCCCCAAATGCGAGACAATGAATACTGCAATGGGGAATGTGTTAAATTTTTACTATAATATAACAAAAAGTTTTGAGAAACATGTATATAAAGTATAAAAACTGGATAAAAGAGAAAGCGAAATTTAAATTTTTGGTTTTATTACAAAAAGAAAATTTCTGAATCTTTTTTTAAGTTATTCTGCCCCAAAAAAGTTTTTCATGTTCTAACGTTCAACAATCCCGCTCTATGGGGGCCTCCCCAGGGCCATTTTCCCTTTCTTCAGTTTATGCCGGACGTGTCCGTCTCTTGTTTTTCCCTTTTTTTATAAGCTTTCCAAATTCTCTTCTGCAAAAGAAAGTAAAGGAAAATCGATCTCCACATACTCTTTCGCTTCCCCCATTCCAGATCTGAAAATTTTTGCCGTTTTAAATAGTTCTTTCTGCTTAGCTGGTTTTTCTTGGAAGGGTCCCAGTGGTTTCTGTATGTGGTTGCACAAAAACTCAATGTTTGGGCCCCTATAAGCCAAAAATGCCATGGCGAACTAATATCTACTTCTTGTCATGTAGAGGATGCCCGAATCTTCAGAATTTTCAAAAATACTTTTTGGGTTTTAAAAAAACCCGCCCCCAATCTTCTTTTTTAAATAATTTTTGCTTTTTGTCAAATGTTTTGTAATAAGGATTGCAGGTTCATATATTTCTCATCATGCAAAAACCTGTAAAAACATCCACTGCCCCAACTCCCAAAGTATGGCCTCTAGTAAAAGTCCATAAAACTGATCTAATATCTACTTCATTGTCATGTAAGGGGATGCCTGAATGCTGTGCATGAACCCACTCACCGACCCGTTAGAGATGGGGGTAATTTGGGGCGCCGAAAAAAACAACATCTAAAAGAAAATTATTAATCACTCGGAACTGGGTGGCCGCTGGCTTGTTGGGGATGGGGCCCTTAACATGTCCCGGGGGGCTATGATGTATCCTCATAACAAAAATTTCTATAAAATTATTGAACCTACCCCTTCCCCAAAGTGCTGAATAAAAAAATCAGTGCAGAATAAACAAATCATAGTAAACAAACAATTTGTTGATGTCCAAAAAATCTATCCCCCTCATTACTTCTTGCACAGTACCTTCCAAAAATTTTTTTCAACAAAAGGGGGTAAAAATTTTGCATCATCTAATCCCGACTTTCTTGCTTGTTTCAAAATGACTGGTATTTTTTCATACTGGACTGCATCATGCATGAATTGTTTCATAAATTGATATAAACAAACTATGCTGTGTTCCACTTTTTATCCGTTGTCATCAATAAAACATACCTGCTTTGGGGGGGTTTGTATTTATTTCAAAAATGGCTTTTGGGTCTTTTCTGCAAAAAAGGGGTCCTTAAAATTTGGGGAAAACGATGGACGGTTGATAAAATCATTCTAAAAACTCGTA
>JADZMA010001679.1:0-15944 GCA_020796225.1 Arion vulgaris
GATCTGATAAAATGTTATCCAAGTACATCTAGGGCCAGTCCACCAGAAAGCATGCCATACATGAGACATAGAAAACACTAAAGTGATCATCATCAATACTTCTTCTTCTTCTTCTTCCAACGTTTTCAGACATCGATTTGTATACTTTTAAAGTAGTTAGTGGTCAACCGAGTCCATGTACATCTCCGTATAGCTTGTCTTGGACTGATATGGGATTGGCCATGTGTTTTTCTCTGTTCCATGTACGTTGGACATTCTTGCAGTATGTGTGTCTCTGTCATCTTGCTGGTGCCACATGTACATATGTCAGATGGGCCTATTTTATACTTGTTAAACAGATGGTACCTCAGTCTATTGTGCCCTGTTCGTAGACGAAAAATGACAACCTGTTCCTCTCTACTTAGTTGGTGGTAAGCATCGTCCTTTTCATGCCCTGGGTGATCTCTCAGCCATTTGTTCTGTAGGCCATTTTATCCGTACTTTTGCTTCCTCATATGTCATACTGGTGTCTGTCTGTGGTAGCCTGCTTCCTGCTTTTGCCAATATGTCTGCAATCTCATTTCCAGGTATTCCGCAGTGAGATGGTATCCACTGTATTACCACTCTAGAGAAGATGTTGCATACTTGGTGTAGTGATGCTTGCAGTTCCTTCAAGTTGTTATCGTCTTCATTTTTAGAGCAGTAATTACTGACAGGGCATCAGTAAGGAATACCAGGTTTTCATTTACATGTTCCTCTGACACTATGGCTTCTGCTGCCGCTTTAGGGCCTCTGCCTCTGCTCTGTAATTGCTGGAGAACCTTCCTGTCGCTAATTTTAGCTTCCTGAGTTTCATGTCACTGAGCACTATGAGGGCTCCTCCTCCTCCATTTTCAGTTGCATTTGCTGCAGACCCATCTGTGTATACATGGGTCCACCTGCTGTTAGGAAAGTGTTCCTTTAGGTACTCGGTGGCCAGGAGTTTTCTTTCTTCACTTGTTTGTTGGTTTTTTCCTACTATCCCTGTGATGTTCTCATTCAGCTCTGGGAATTTTGTATCTTTCCATATCTGTCTTGTGTTGGTGTATTTTAGTGGTTTGGGGTAACTTCAGCACATGATGGTTGTTTGCTCATCATCATCTTGGTTGTCGCTGCAAAGTTGGTTCGTTTTAGTCTGCCCTTCCTAGCCCATTCATTCTGTGGTACATTGGGTGATCTTCTAGTCTCTTGAACTTTTCTGCTTGTTTTTGTGCACTGCTGTCTCTTATATCCTCCATTGGTTGTAGGCCGGTGGTCTTCTCCATTTCCTGTATTGGAGTAGATCTCATTCCCCTGTAATAATTCTCATAGCTTGGTTCTGAACACGGTTGATTTTATTGAAGTTGGATTGGGCTACAGTTGCCCATGCAGAGATTCCATAGTCCAGTGTCGGACGAACATATCCCATATAAAGCTTCTTTAAACATTGTTATCTGCCCCAGGTTGTGCCAGCTAGTTTTTCATGATTGCCATCCTGGATTTTGCTCGGTTTTGTTTTTTTCAATCTGAGCATGCCATGTCATGCGCTGGTCGAAGGTGATTCCAAGGTATGTGGGGTTTTTCTCTGGGAGCAATATATGGTTATTTAGTAGGAGCTTTGGACTTTGGGGCTTTGTTGATAGGAAGAAAATCGTATATGTATCATCAATACCATCACAGGGCATTATCTTTGAGAGATCTCTGTAGTGTTGGAGTAAGGTGGTACTGAGGTACGGTGTTTGACTCTCAATCCTGCCCGCGTGCCCAGCGTGTTCGTAGCGCGTTTGACTACGGGTGACTAGTTCTCTGTAAGTGTGGGTTTAACTCCGCAGACAGGCAGAAAAGCTACAGGTTCCCCAGATTTATGGTGTTCGTGGCACCGAGCCAAAGGGTTACGATGTCCATGACACTAAGCCGAAGAGCTTTCAGCTCAAGTGCTTCTGGATCGGAAAAAAAAAAAAAAAGACTCTCAATCCAAAAGTACTTAGTTCATCAGTGTGGAGAATTGGGCTATTTTTACAGTGATTACTGATTTCATATTCCTAGTCCTGTTGGAGATGAAAGATAAAGCATTGTTCCAGTGTTGAAGTTTAGTACGTAGAAAATTCTTGGCAATTGAAAAAATGCTAGAACATCACCGCCCATGCTAAAATAATTAATACCAATTAAAAAATAATTTCTACAAGTGTTCACTTTCCTCAAAAATTACATCACAGATCCTTACCGGTGCCACAGAGTTTGTATACTGCGACTGAGATATTCCTATTTAAGAAAGAGATTGGAGCATACATAGTTGTTCATTTAAACTGTGTAATAATAATGGTCATATCAATCATTCAATCAATGTCCTTGAAAATGCTAATAGCCTCTGGCTGACAAATGCTTTTTTGAAACATATTCAAGTTGACATCTGAGAGTGTAGGAAAAAGAGGAATTAAAGATGGCAGACAAAAAGTCAAGACTAGTAAAAACACCAGCTAAAGAAATAGCAAACATTCAAGTATTTGAAAGTAGTTACCTATATAAAGGGAGTTATGTATATAAAGGGAGTTATGTATATAAAGGGAGTTATGTATATAAAGGGAGTGTATATAAGGAGTAGTATATAAAAGAGTTATGTATATAAGGAGTTATGTATATTTGTTTTCCAAATTTTTTGCTGATAAAGAATGATATTGTTGATAGAGAGCGATTAATAGTAAAATGTTTATTGGTTGACAGATCAATGCTCACAGTGAGTGAAAGAAAATCGTGGCATATCCTTTATACGATGTCATTATCAACCACAGTAAATGAGTCATTGATGTTTTAGGCACCAATTATACATTCAGTAGCTTGCAATTGTTTTCTGAGCGGTGAGGTCTATTTTTTACCATTTGTAAAAACTGCGGAACGAATTTGCTTTCAAACCTGTCCATTGTGGGGTTTGAACCAGGTACACGGGTTGTGATCGAGCTCACTACCTCTTAAGCTACAGACACTGACATGCTCACAGTACTCTGCCCAAAATTCAAAAGGTTCTTTTTTTTCCCCAAATATATGTTGAAGGTTATACATACTGGTAGTGCTTGTGGCTCACTGGTTATTCACAATCCTTACTAATCCTTATTCTTCTATTACATCAACATTTAAACTTTCTCATTACAGTATAACTGCAACTACAGTGTCATCAGTCAACTACAGTGTTGTTGGTCAATAAACAGTAACTAAAAAAACAGTAATGTCATCATTCAACACACAGTCACTAGTAAACTGTAGTGTAGCCAATCAACAAGCAGTGTCAAGTCAACCGCAGTACCCTCTTTCCATCCCCTTGGTGCAGATAATCAGTTCTGATGTTGATTATTTGGGGAACCATGATGTCAGACCATCCAACATCTTCTCCTCTGTCTTCCATGATCTCCTTCCTGAACTTACCTGTTGTCACCAAATGTTCTTAAACCTCCTCTTCGCATTATATGACAGAAGAACCTGATTGTCTGATTCTTATTCTTTTGACAATGTTTCTTTGTGTGCAGGCCTGATTTAAAACCTTATTTTGTTTTCTTTGCTGTCCATGGAGTTTTCAGCATTCTTCTGTAAACCACATCTTTGTGGCTTCCAATGATTTTATTGATTGTTTGTTCATTGTCCATGATTAGCTGCCACACATAAGTATTAGTTCAATGTAGCACTGCAGTACTCTTTTAGTGTCATTAGAGTGAATTCACGATGGTGTGTTTTTCATTTTCACAAAAGCCGCTTTTGCTTGAGCTTATTCTACTTCTAATCTCTGTTTTATGTCTTCCATCTGATGTCAGGAATGTTCCCAGATACTTGAATTAATGAACTTGTTTCAGTGTTGTGTTATTTATTTTGATATTGCATTTTGGTGTTTCTTGTTTCTTGAATAACTCATTACCTCTGTTTTCTTTATATTTATACTTAATCCTTTCTTTTCATTTTCTCTCACTAATATATCTATCAAGTATTGTAGATCTTGTTCATGTGTAGCTATGAGAATTGTGTCATCAGCATATCTTATATTGTTCATGTTTTGTCCGCCAACTGTTATTCCTGCCTTTTCTACTTTGTGTCACATGATATTTTCACTGTATAGGTTGAGCAGTTCTGGTAAGAGTATGCATCCTTGTATTACTCCTAATTGTATCTCCTGATAGATTCCACTCTGATTCACTAGTCTTACGGCTGCACTTTGTTGTCAGTACATATTCTTGATCAGTCTAAGGTCTTTCCCATCAATATTTATACTTTCTAACATTCTCATTATTTATCCAAACTATACATGCTTTTAAAGTAGCTGGTCAGACCTCTTACTACCATGATTTTCTACATGTTGTTAGATTTCTCATTTACCATGAACTCTTACATTCTGTGAACAGTATATCTACATCATAAGAAACTCTTTGTTATTGAGAAAAATAACAGCCATTCTCTTTGTATTGTTGTAACATGTTCATCCTCACATTAGCTCTACTGTTGACAATGTAAAACTTAACCCTTTCACTCCTCTGAACTGATATACTGGCTTGTAGAAGTTTTTAAGATGAAGCAAAACCAGTATACTAGTTAATACAGTATACATTGCAATACAAATGCAACTCCCATAATTATGGAGGGAAAGGTTAACTCCTTTGTCCTTCTAAGTTGATATATTAGCTTGCAGAATTTGTAAGATGACGCAAAGCCTTAATACTGGCTACTTCAATATAATATAAATAAATATAATAATAATTTCTCTCATACGGTTATACGTTACATAGGGACTGCAAGTAATTTCTCCAAACCGCTCTATCCTGGGCAACTCGCTCAATCTCCTCCATGGAAATGAGACCGATATTTCTAGCCTCTCTCAGCAAAGTTCGTTTCAGGGTCTCCTTAGGTCGACTTCTCTTCTTAAAGCCTTTGCATCACACTTCAATGCCTGCTTTAATATTCTTTGATCATTTCTTCTCAAGGTGTGTCCAACATATCTCCATCTTCTCCTTCTTATAACAGTTGCTGCTGGTGGTTGACCAGATATCAATTGTGTAATTATACTTGTTAATACATAAATATTAAATAAATGAAATTTGTACTGTGTTAGTTATTCATTTCAGCCTTTGAAAAATGATTAATACCTGATTGTTGTATTCTTCTTCTTCTTTTGTCGTCACACTGCTACCGGGTTGTTGCCCAGTGTCGTGGTTTTCTGTTTTTGTCTTGCGCTGTTCTGTGGCTTGTGTGATTGTTATCTTTGCTCTTTCACAGGATGCTGCCACGCCATCTAACCATCTTTTCCGTGGTCTTCCTCTTGCCTTCTTTCCTGATGTTCTGTTGTAGAAGACTCTGTATACTGTGGAGTTTGATGCATTCTTATTAAGTGGCCAAACCACTTCATTCTTTGTTTATCTATATAATTCAAGCACGGTTTTGTGCCAACTTTCTTTCTTATGCTGATGTTGGTGATTCTGTCTTTTCTTGTGTTGTTGGTAACTTTTCTCAGGCAACGCATTTCACATGTAGTTATTTTTGTGACTGCGCTTTGCTCAATGTCCATGTTTGGCTCTGGTAACACAAAGTAGGTATAAAAATGCTGTTGATCATTTGTTTCTTAGCTGCCTGTGAAATGTTTGGGTGCCTTAACAATGGGGCTAGCTGGTAGGTTACAGCATTTGCTTTTTGTACTCTAGCCTCTATCTCTATCTAGTTTTCCGTCTTCTGTGAATATGCTTCCTAAGTATTTGAATTCTTTCACTTGGTTTATTTTAGTGCCATTGACATGGATGTCTAGATTATTATGTTTTCTTCCCATATTCATTATTTCTGTTTTTAGTGTTGTTGATTTTCATGTCATGTTTCACACAATTATTGTTCAAAGTGTCAATATGATGTTGTAGATCTTGTTCATTTTGATGTATCAGGCACTGATCATCTGCAAAAAGCAGTTCATTTATTTCATCATTATCTGAATTCGACTCTTGAGTTATTTTATCCATATATGCGATAAAGAGTAGTGGTGAAAGGACACAACCTTGTCTAACACCTGATGTAATGGAGAACCAGTCGGTCATTCCTTCTGTAGTTCTTACTGTACTCTGGCTATCTTGATATAAGGCCATGATGTTACCTAATAGTTGTCCTTGGACGCCATATTCTTCAAGGATCTTCCATAGTTTGCACCTGTTTACTCTATCAAATGCCTTTTCTTGGTCTATAAATATAAGCTGTTTACTTTGATTGTATTCAATTGTTTGTTCGCAGATCTGTCTTAGTGTAAATATTGCGTCTGTGCAGCTCTTACCCTCCTAAACCCAAACTGGCTATTGCTTAACTGGGGCTCTAATATATGTCTTGCTCTTCGCTCCAATATTTTTGCAAACATTTTTCCTATTTGGCTCAAAAGAGAGATACCCCTGTATGTTTCACATTCTCTTTTGTCTCCTTTGTTCTTCCATATTGGGACTATAATAGCTCTCTGCCAGTCATCTGGAACCTCTTGTGCCTCCCAGGCTATGTTAAAAATTCTGGTCAGCCATGTTATTGCTGTTGTCTTACACGCAAGTAACATTTCTGTTGTTATACCATCTATCCCTGCTGCCTTCCTTCTTTTGATTTAGTGCCATTTCAACTTCGGATTCTAAGATATTCAATTGTTGGTATTTTCCATGTTTCAATTGAAATGTTTCTGTACCTTGTGTTTAGCAGTTTAACAGTTCCGTAAATATTCTTTCCATCTGTCTTTAATATCTTTGCTGTTGGTAAGAGGTTTCCTAGACTTGTTATTTATAATGGTGACTGGATTGAATTGTTCTTCTCTTAGCCTCATTGCCTTAATGCTTCTGTAAAATTTTCTTGGTGCCTTAGTGCATAGTTCAGCTAAATGTTCTCCATATTTTGCCCAAGATTCTGATTTTGATGACTTTACTTTATTTTTACTATACATTCTTGCTGTTCTGTATTTGGTGTAGTCTTCATCTAATTTTGACTTTGCCACCTGTGAAAACACTTTTTTTTTCTTGTATAGACCTTTTAACTGCTGCATTCCACCATGCTGTGTGTTTTCTGTGCTTATTTAACTTTTTAAGTATTAAGTATTGTTGTATTAACATAGGAAAATTATTTGGAAATAACAAATAATAATGGTGGTTCTACATTAAGGTGGTCCCTAACAGACCAGTCTAAACTAAGATGTGTCCAACATATCTCCATCTTCTATTTCTTATAACAGTTGTCACTAGTGGTTGACCAGACATTTCTCTGATTTCTCTCTCCCCCACGACCCCGGCCTAGACTGATAAACCAACTTTTTTTCATGAATTTTACCGTTTTTTTGGGGGACCCGCTCCTCCGAAACAGCTTCCAGGCCTTTTGTGTTTTGGGCCAGGTTTTTTTTCTTATACCTGCTATTAGTTGACAACTTACAAAACGTTTCGCCGTCATTCCGTTTTTTTGCGGGGGCCGGGTGGGAAGGGCCCAATTTTAAACTTGGGGCATGTGGACGCGGAGTTTGTTGTGGGCCGGGTACGGAGGCAAAATAGCAACTTTTCATTTGGGGGGACAGACCATAGTATCCGTCGCTGTTGTTGTGGTGAGGAGGGTTTTTTGTCCATTTGTCTCATAGTGCTGTGGTTGTTCTGGCCCCCCATAACGGCCTTTGAGATCGGTTTGAGGTAGTCGCCCGCCTTTTTGCTAGTTTGTCGGCTTGTTCTTTTCCCGCTTAAGTTACAGTGTGATGATATCCACTGAATGGCGGTGCGTTTGAGAGAAGGCTTAGTTTCGAGGGTCGTTTTAAACCCTTTTCCCAGCTCTGTTTTCCCCTAACCCGGTCCGTAAACCCCGATAGAGCATCGGTGAATATCAGATCTTTTTGGAGAGGTGCCTCTTCCTTGGGGGATCATTTCCCGCTTTTCTTATTGCCCCCTGCCCTGTGTTATTTGAGTATTTGCCTGTAATGCTTTTGGGGACCGTAAATTTCTTTGAGAGTTTAAGCACTATTCCTCCTCCCCCGTCGCTGATTGTGTTCCAAACCCGATCCGTTAGTATTATAACCCCCATTTTCGGGGTACTCTGTCTCAAATGTATTTTTCTGTGGCTCCCTTTTTTTGGGGAAGTTTTATGCGGGCCCTTTTTTCCAGTATGCCTGGGATTGTTTCCCCTTTATTCCGGCTTTTTATTTTTCCCAAAAGGGGAAATTTATCGGTTCCCGGGGATTGTTTTGGCTTTGCAGTTTGCTGGGACCGGATGGTTTGCGATCGGTGCTTTCGCTTTTTTTGCGAAGTGGTCCTATGTATTCTCCCCTTCCGAATCCGTTCATTCTTTCGTACATGGTGGGAATCGAGCCTTTTAAATTTTTTCCCGCCCCCCAAGATTTTTCTGTCCATTCTTTTGCCGTAGCTTTTTTTCGATTTGGGGTTGGGACCCCGCGGTTTTCCCGGTCGAGTTTTGACTTCAAGGTACGTTGGGGTCTTGCTAAGGATCTTGCCCATTGACTTTAAGAATTTCAGGGTAATTGGTTTTTCTGGGGAAACAGTGTAGGTTGTTTTGGGAAAAATGTATATTCAATTCCAATTTTTTACCACACTTCCCGGTTATTTAGGGTTTTTTGCAGTCGATTTTTTTATGGGCATTTACTCTTCCCTCGCCCATATTGCCAGGTCGTCGGCATACCCCCGGGGGAATGTACCCGCTTTGGTAGGCATGTTGCTATGTCATTGACAAAGATTAGAAAAAGGGGGTTGGGTGAAGCCTCCTCCTTTTTGGGGGCTCCTTTTTTCCTTTTGGCCCTTTTTGCTAGGGGGCCCCTGGACTTGAACCCTTTCTGTTCTGTTCTCAAGGTATCCCCACGGGCCCTTTTACATTCTTCCCCTTAAAAACTGGGGGGTGAGGAGTTTCAGTTTTACCCTTCCTTCCCGACTTTTCAAAAACCCTTTTCCATATCTACCAAAACGGGTCTGTTTTTTTTTTGGGAAAACCCTCCTCGATTTCCGGGGGTATAGGTTTTTGATCTTCTGTGAAACGGTGCTTCGAAAGCCTCCCTGTTGTGTCATGAAAACCCCTTTGGGCCCCAAATGCCAAGATAGCCGTTTGTTCATCCCCTGCGTTCCATGAAATTTTTCCCGTGCAGCTTAGGGGGCTTATTTGGGCTGTAATCGCGGGGGCGGGTTTATTTTTTCCCGGTTTAAGAATGGGTACCATGATCGCTTCTTTCCATTCTCGTGGTACTATCCTGTTTTTCCGGACATATTTATGACGGAGTAAAAGCTGCCTTTGCTCTAGTACCCCGGTTCTTAAACATCTCATTTGTGATCCCCTCCTTTTTCCGGGGAAATTTTTAAGCTTCAGCCCCTTTAAAAAGCTTCTTCCAACTCATTCCTTTAATTTTCCGTTAGGTGACTGTCCCGATTTTCTTGGCCCCGCCTTGGGGGGCTCCCCGCTTTTCTCTTAGTGTCATCAATTTTTTTTTCCCGCTTACTCTGCTGACTTCGCATATTTTTGCATTAGAATGTTTGCGGTTTCTTCCCGAGGACATCTTGTTATCTTGTTCGGCCCATTGGGGTCGGCTGGGTTTTCATCGCTCAGCGTTTTTGCTAACTTCCAAAATTTTATGGGCCGTCCCTATAAAGGGTTTCGGGATTCGGCCCTTTGTTAACCCAGCCTGTGGGCTGATCGTTTGACCTCCCGTTTGTATTTGGGGCCACCTTGTAAACAGATTGGTCGTTACGACTGTCCGTTCTGCCTCCCCCTTTGCCACCAAGGTCGCTTTCAAGCTTCGAACCCGCTGTCCAGTATGGTTGTAATCCGTCCGTGCGCCTAGGAATTGTTTCCGTGCCTTTAGGATTGCTTTGAGAGTTCTTGCCACGAATCGCATATTTTTCTTTTCAGCATGTTGAGGGTTCAACATTGGCATCGTCAGTCCCCCATGTTTCCACTGGTTTTTTGTAGTTCCACCGTTGCAACCAATTTTGCTCGGTACATTTTAGGTTCACGGTAGTTTGCCGGGCCTAGGTCACTATCTCCGAGTTGCTTGTGACCGACGTACTGTTTTGTGGAGAGGTCACTGTTAGAAGGCGTCGGAGGTGTAGGGGGTGCCACCTTCTCGAATAGAAGGTTGGGGTCGTCTGGGGATTGAGGGGAACGGGTTGTTCTTTCCCGTCTTCCACTTCTGCACCTCTGCTGTCTGCTCGGGAGGTAGTCCCATTTTTCTGAGTGGCTGCTGAAATGCCGACCACCATGCATGCTGTATCATTGATACTATTGATGAGTACAACGAGATGTCACTTGGGCAGTAAAAGCAGAGTAACCACTTTTCCGTTGTATTTGGGGACGCCTATGACTCTGCCGGCACTTCCTGTGGTTACATCCACTTGTTGCTGGAATGCTTTTCCGTACTGGGGTGAGACTCACCCATGTGCCCTTCTGTCAAGTCTGAAGGTCTGGTAACCCGATCCTGAATCTATGTTGGCATTTGATGGATTCTGTATGCACGCAACATCAACCCCGTCTTCTGCAAGTCTTATTGCGAGTGCTTGTTTTGTGATGAATACCTTGCATTCCATTGCACAATTTTACATCGCTGCAGTACTTTGCCGTATTGAACCAGTAGCTTTTTCCCGTGGACCCCCGCTCGCTACTTTGCCGAGTTGGAGGACGGGGACCGTCGAGCAAAGGTTCCTTGAGGCATGGGCCCCGGGACTCGGTCCTGTTACGATCTCCACAGGCGTAGCACCATATCGATATTCTAAATTAAACATAATCATGAAAAAATTTGGTCCATGCAGCTAGCAGGGGTACTACGTTACAACTTTCAGGGCCCAAAGAGCTCAGTTGTTGTCTTCGGCCGTGTATCCGATTTCAAACAACGTTTACTGGGCCTTGACGTCCCCAGCCAGAACCCACAAGGCAGCAGGTTGCTTTTCTTTCAACGCAGCGACCTTAGACGACCCGCCCTCCCGGCCGATGAGCGTCATCTGCCCAGCAATGCCTGTTTTGTTAATGGGCTTGGTTTGCACCGTCCAGTTTTGTTTAGGTTTACCCGCCAGCCTTTGATTGTCCCTAACCAGAACTACAAGGCAGCAGTGGTTCCCTACGAAGAGAACAGAGTCCTGGGACGTTTTATGAACGCTCGGGTCGGCACCAGGCAATTTGCGTTGTCTTTGTCGCTCTTTAATCCGGGAAACCCGGGCTGGACCCGCACATCATAAAAGGGGGTCGTTCTATCTGGCGCTATCAGCGCAACTTTGGGTTTTGCACTGCCGTTTATCACCCGCCCTGATATTTCGGGAGTAATTGCCGAACAATCGTACCCTGCCCGGCTGTCTCAGGAAGGGACACAGTTTCGTAAAACCGCTAGAACGTAACTTTGGGTTTTCGCTCCGGCAACTTTACCCAGTGTAGTAGTCGCCCGTTCGGCCGCTATACAGAGTTTGTGCAATCTTGCTTGCATCTGGGTGCCGGCACGCTGCCCATTTGCGCTCGCTGGCTCCCGAGGTTTCGCCTCAAATGCCTCTCATTTGTTTTAGCGTGGCCTTTCACATCTGCTGGAAGGCTGATACGACTCAACATGTTCATCCTGCCGTTTCATGTGCTGCCCTCAGGGCTGCTCCAACACTCAGTTTGGCTCGGTACCCGCAGCACCAGTTTCACTTCATGTCTCGACTTTCTTGGACCACATCTCCTTTAAATTCAGTCCCATTACTCCAGGGAGTTGGTGTTTTGTTCACGGACAGTTTAACTAGAGCCATTTTTGCATCACATCGCGACCAGCAGCTTCGATGTACGGACACACACTGCCAGTAAGAGTCTTAATATGGACGCTACATTGTCTCTTATTCGCTGAGCCTCATTCGCTTCGTCGCGTGAAGAGGCGGGGAGGCACTCTCCTTAATTAGAGACTGTAGTCGCAATTGATTATAAACACTGGGAACCGCGTTCTTTGCAGCGCTCATCAGTTATTTTTCAAAATGAGATATTTCTCTAGATTCCATCACTTCTCTAGATTTATTCCATTTTATATTGTTATTTTCATAGACATCTATTTCCATTAAATTCTTGCTTTCTATATCTTTAGTCATTTTAACTCTCACGCTGGCATATGTTAAGTTGAAATTATTTTAGTTGAGAATTTATAATTTGAATTTTAATACTATATAACTTGCGGTTCATATTTTATTACACTTTAAACTAGTGTTGCTGCCAATTTCAATGCATCATAATTTCTTTTCAACATTTCTGTGCAAGTAAATTAACACTAAAGGGAACTGCTCTGTTATTTTTATCATTTAGTTTTATGGTGATATCTGCATTACTTGCCATAGGCCTTCTTCATTATATTTGTTTTTTCATAGTATATCTGCGATCCATCTTGCAATGCTATGAATGACAAGTTCATCTGTTTTTCTTTTGCATATCTTGGTTTGTTTCTACTTAACAAGGCAGTATCATCTGCAAAATCAAGTCTTCTAGTTGTTTATTTTCTAACCAATCAGAACCAGTTTGCTTACTACAACATTTCGCATCCCCAGTGTGTAGCTGTGGGGATATCAGAATAAACAAGCTGTACAGATATCAAAGATAAACAAACTGTGGAGATACAAGAGGGAAGTAGAGCAAACTGTAGAGATGTTAAGAATAAACAAGAGCTGTACAGATATCAAGAATAATCAAGCTGTAGAAGATGCTCAGAATAATCAAACTGTTACAGATATCAAGAATAATCAAACCTTAGAGGGATATCAGAACAAACAAACTGTACAGATATCAAATAAAACAAGAGCTGTAGAGATGTCAAGAATAATCAAACATGCAGATACTCAAAATGAAACAAACTGTGGAGATGTCAATAGTAAACAAACTGTGGAGATATCAATATTAGAGCAAACTGTGGAGATATCAAGAATAAACAAACTGTGGAATGTATTAAACAAACTGTATGATATCAGAATAAACAAATTGCACCAGATATCAAGAAAAAACAAACTATAGAGATATCAAGAATAAACAAACTGTACAAAGATGTCAGAATAACAAACTATTACAGATATCAAAATAAACAAACACAGCACAGATGCCAGAATATCAAACCTTACAGATGCTCAGAATAAGCATACCTTGGAGATATCAAGAATAAACAAACTGTGGAATATCAAGAATAAAAAAGCTGTGGAGATATCAGAATAAACAAACTGTACAGATATCAAGGAAAAAAAAACTGTAGAGATATCAAGAATAAACAAATTTACAGATATCAGAATAAACAAACTGTGGAATACCAGGTAAACATTGTGGGATAAGAATAAACAAACTGTGGAGATATCAGAATAAACAAAATGTGGAGATATCAGAATAAATAAAATGTACAGATATCAAAAAATAAACAAACTGTACCAGACCTCAAGACAAGCCAAATTTTCAGTATCAAAGAATAAACAAACTGTACAGATTATCAAAGATAAACAAACTATACAGACCTCAAAATAAAACAGAAACCTCTAAATTATCAGAATAAACAAACTATTTGAGTATCAAAAAGAATAAACAAACTGGCCACAGATATCAGAATAAACAAACTGTTACAGATATCAAGAATAAACAGCTGTACAGATATCAGAATAAACAGAGCTGTTACAGATATCAAGGAGACAAACCATTTCTTACAGATATCAAGAATAAATGAAACTGTACAGATACCAAGAATAAACAAACTGTAGAGATGTCAGGAATAGACAGAGCTGTAGAGATATCAAAGAATAAACATACCTTAGAGATATCAAGAATAAACAAACTGTACTGATATCAAGAATAAACAAACTGTACAGATATCAAGAATAAACAAAATTCTTAGAAATATCAAGAATAAAACTCTAGAGGTATCAAAAAGAATAAACAAACTGTACAGATATCAGAATAAACAGAGCTGTACAGATATCAAGAATAAACAAGCCTGTACAGATATCAAAAATAAATAAACTGTAGAGATATCAAGAACAAAAAAACTGTACAGATATCAAGAATAAACAAACCTTACCAGATACAGAATAAACAAGCTCTAGAGATATCAAAAGAATAAACAGAGCTGTACAGATAACTCAGAATAAACAAGCTGTACATATATGAATAGGCTACAAACTGTGGAGATATCAAGAATAAAACAAACTAACTGGAATATCAAGAATAAGCAAACTGTAGAATGTCAAAGAATAAACAAGCTGCACAGATATCAGAATAAACAAGCCTTGTGGAGATACTCAGAATAAACAAGCCTTCACAGATATCAGCTATTAAACAAACTGTACAGGTCATCAAAGAATAAACAAATTGCACGAATATCAAGAATAAACAAACTGTGGAGATATAAAGAATGACAAACTGTACAGATATCAAAAATAAACAAGCTGGCATATATAAGAATAAGCAAATTGCACAGATATCAAGAATAAACAAACTGTACAGATGACAGAATAAACAAATTGTGCACAATGTAAGAATAAGCTCTAGAGATACTCAAGAATGAAACAAACTGTCACAGATGGCAAAAAGACAAACAAGAAGCTGTACAGATGTCAAAGAATAAACAAACATGCAGATACTCAAGAATAAACAAACTGTACAGATATCAAGAATAAACAAACTCTAGAGATACTCAAAAGATAAACAAACCTTACAGATATCAAGAATAAATAGAACATATAATTATCAGAAATAAACAAACTGTACAGATATCAGAATAAACATACATACAGATATCAAGAATAAACAAGCTGTACAGATATCAAAGAATAAACCATTTCTTACAGATGTCAAAATAAACAAACTGTACAAGATATCAGAATAAGCAAACTGTACAGATATCAAGAATAAACAAACTCTAAGAGATATCAAGAATAAAAAAACTCTAGAGATATCAAGAATAAACAAACTGAGTTCAGAATAAAAAAACTTAAATTAAAGAAAAAAACTGGGAAATTCAAAAATAAACAAACAACCTATGAATAAAAAAAAAGAATAAACAAACTTGAATATAAAAAAACAACCGGGAAAATTTGAATAAACAAACTTGGAAAATTTAAAAAAACCTTTTTGGGTACCGAATAAACAAACTGTAAGGGTATGTAAAAAAACTGGATACAAGGGAAAAAACAAACTGTAAAATTCAGAAAAACAAACTGTAAGATAAAAAAAAATAAACCTTAATTCAAATAAACAAATTTAATTCAAAAATAAAAAAACTGTCAGATACAAATAAAAAAATGTAAAATTCAGAATAAACCCCAAATGTCAAAAGAATAAACCTTAGAATATCAAAAAAACAAACTTAAGATATCAAAAAAAATGTAAAATATCAAAATTTTCTGTAAAATTCAAAAAAAAAATTAAAAACCGGAAAAAAAGAGATTCAAAAAAAACAAACTTTGAATTCAAAAATAAAAAACTTAGGAATCAGAATAAACAAACTTACAATTCAAAAATAAAAAACTGTCAATTAAAGAAATTAAAAAACTCAAATATAAAAAAAAAATTTACAGATATCAAAAAATAAACAAATGTAAAATTCAAAAAAAAAAAACTGTCAGTTCAAATAAACAAATGTAATTTCAAAATAAACAAATCAAGTATCAAGAAATAAACAAACTTAAAATATCAAAAAATAAACAAACTGTGGGGAAAATTTAAAAAAACCAAAAAAGATAAAGAAAAAACAAATGTACGATATCAAAATAAAAAACAAGTTGAAAAAAAAAGTAAGTTCAGAATAAAAAAAATTTAAAATTCAAAAAAAACAAATTTTTCAGATATCAGAAAAAACAAACTGTAAGATAAAAAATAAAAAAACTGTGGGACAAGAATAAACAAACTTTCGATAAAAATAAACAAACTTGGGATATAAAAAAAAAACAAATTAAGATTCAAAATAAATAAACTGTCAGATTCAGGAAAAACAACTTTTCAAAACAAAAGAATAAAAAAGA
>JADZMA010001680.1:0-15942 GCA_020796225.1 Arion vulgaris
TGATCCAGTCGTTTGCTCTGGAGAATCGGTTGATTTCGTTGATGGTCCCTTTGCAACCACGTGGGCTCAAGTATTACATTCATATGCTTCTTATTACTTTCTCTTCTCATGCCTTGTAATCTATATGTGCATATATTTCATGTATTCATGATGTAAACCTATATCAAAGGAGATGTAAGTCGCCCCCCTTCCTCCGCTATAACCGGACATCCTTGGGAAAGGTGGAGTACCTTTAACCCCCTTCCCCGGCAGAGTCACGTGGAAGCCATTTGAGCAGATAGTGGATGAGTGAGGTAGCGGCCGACAGAGTGTCAATGGTTATGGTCTCAAAACTCACGACGGTAGACGAGGGATCTCTGTAATAGAGACAATGGTTA
Organism: Arion vulgaris; assembly: GCA_020796225.1. Taxonomy (NCBI): domain Eukaryota; kingdom Metazoa; phylum Mollusca; class Gastropoda; order Stylommatophora; family Arionidae; genus Arion; species Arion vulgaris. The sequence goes on from JADZMA010001680.1 coordinate 378, forward strand.
TGGTCATGGACCAATGGTCACTCCGGAAGGACAGCAATGGCCGACTACATTCCAAGACAATGCCTAAAAAACCCTCAACAATATGGAATACAACATAATGAAACAAGATACGTTGGTAGGCCCCCAGGCTAGGAGGTTTTATAAAACACTAGTCCAGGCGGGGACTAGTACTAGCCAATCTGATGACGACCAAAAGCCTAACTGTGTTGTCAAGAAGACCCGTGTTGGACTTAATAAAAATTTAAATAGGAGCGTGGAATGTAGAACGATGAATGATGGAAAACAACAGATAGTTGAGAAAGAAATAGAACAATTAAACATATTGGTAATTTCTGAGCATAGGTGGAGCAGACAAGATCACTTTAATACACAAAATGGAATGTTTATATACTCGGGTGGAGAAAAAAAATGGAAGGGATGGAGTGGCGATATATCTACTTCTTCTTCTTCTTTGTTCGTTCTTTACGACCAATTTTAATCACTCTTTGTGATAGTTTGATCTTTCCAAGAACGTTATACGATGCACATTTGTTTGGTGGGCCCCTTAAACGTATATACTTGCACGTTTGGGACACATGCATCCGATTTCAGCCAAACCTCCTTAGTCGCCTTTTACGACATGCGTGGCAGGTAACAGTGCTTCTATTCTTTACACCCCAAATTTGGGCTCGGGAACCACTCGGGCGGATATATCTACAAAAACAAAAATCTAATACACTGCTAGGATACAATCCCATAAATGAAAGAATCATTAGTCTAAGACTGAAGGGAACATCAAGAAACATTACACTTATACAAATAATATGCACCGTCAGAACCAGGGAAATTTGATGAAAATGATTTGGTGACGTGGAGAAATCAAGGATGCTGTACTGAGAGCAAAAAAAGTCACCTGGTCCCGATGGCATACGGTATTGCGACATTGGCGAGTTGTCTGATGGAGAGTGGGAAGAACTGGCTGGCATCTACAACAAAAGCATTACGACTGCAGTAATCAACGAAGAATGGTTAAAACATCTACCTGGTACCTCTGCCAAAACCTGGTAAAGACCACACACAAATTCAGGGTTATCGGGTAATCACCATGCAGAATACAATAGGCTCTAAGAACAGGTGATGATACATCAGACTGGTTGACATGGGGAGGGAGTCAGAAAGGCTGCATTCTGTCACCCTGTCTGTTTCTATATGCAGAAAACATCATGAGGAATGTTACAGAAGATATCGGAAAAAAAAAATACGTTTTTTATAATCGGAGGAAGAAAATACATGAACACGATACGCTGACGATCAGTTTTTGTCAACATCACAAAAGGGATAGAAATATTAGGAAAAGTGAAGAAAAAAGCGAAAACAAAATCTATATCTAAAGTTGAAAAAACAAAGATAATGACAACAGATTAAACGGACATAAAATAATTTTTTATCAATGGAGAAAGTAAAAAATGTGAACATTTTGAATATTTTGGTTTCCCTTAACAACAGATGGAAATCGGATGAAGAAATTTAAAAAAAAAACAAACATGGCTTTCAAAATTTAAACTAATAAAAAACAATAGGGAACGGCGTAAAAAAAATAAAATCAGAATACAAAGAACATGCATATTCCCAGTGGCAATGTTGGGTGTAAGATGGACTTTTAAATAGAACAGGGGAAAACATATATGTACTTTTGAATATAATGTTACAGAAAAGTCCTTAATATATTTTGGGACAGAAAGAAAACAAATAGATCTACCCAAAAGAACTCAAAATCAAAGAAAACTGGCTGATGCTACAAATAAGAAAGAGAAAAATTGAGATTTTTTTGGACATATAAAAAGACACAAAGGTGGAGAAGACCATCAGGGATGGAGACATACGGAAAAGGGAAAGAAAGGAAGACCACGGAAAGAGGGATTCGGGGTGTAACTGATGGTCTGAAATGAGGTTACAGAGGCAGGACATCTGGCCTAGAGGAAAAATTTCCCGGGAGGACTGTTGGGGGTTAAAGTTTTGCTCGGGACAAGCATTTGATCATGATGATGTGTTTTTTTGTATTAATTAATTTCGTTATTCTTTTATTTCCAGATTTTCTTGAAACGTTTGAATGTCCCCGTATTATTGTCCAATTTTTTTTTTTTATTTGCCCAATGATTCGTTTTTTTGATAAATGTCTTTTTGGGTAAACTTCTTTTTTTTTGTCCTCGTAGTTCGTTTTTTGATAAATGTCTTGTTGGTAAACTTTTGCTGTATATTGTCATTGTTTTTGTTTGTAAAATTCAGTACTTTGTGATTACGTGTTTCCCCAAATCAAATTTTTTACTGCAGCCCATCTATATTGTGATTATTTCTCCATTTTTTGTATCTTACCCTGACAAACCTCTTCCATCCTTTGCTATTCCTTTTTCATATTCCTTCATTTGTCTTTTGTTTTTTTTTCTATACCTTCATTTTGTCTATTTGTTTTTTTTCTATTTTCCTTTTCATTGTGTTTTTTGTTTTTTTCTATATTCGCTTCTTTTTGTCTATTTGTTTTTTTCATATTCGCTTCATTTGTTATTTGCTTTTTCTATATTCGTTCTTTTTGTCTTTTTGTTTTTCTATTTCACTTATTTTGTCTTTTCCCTTTTTCAATTTTCCCTTCATTTGTCTTTTCCCTTTTTTTCATATTACTTCTTTTTATCTATTCATTTTTTCAATATTCGCTTCATTTGGTCTATTCGTTTTTTTCATATTCACTTTTTTTATCTTTTCGCTTCATTTTATTTTTTTGTTTCCCCGTTTCTATTCTTCTTCATCTTTTTCTCGATCGTTCTTTTCGGCCTTTTTTATCAGTCTAATGGATATATAAACGGCCAAGCATAAGAACGGGGTGCCCCACAAACCTTCAGTACCAAATAGAGGCTCGCTGCTTATCCTTTAGTGGTTTTCGGTTTCAACCATATGTTTGTTTACTAGGGTAGTTGGGGGGGTACGATCCATTCTGCCGTATATTTTGGCCGGGATCTAACCCCGATCATCTTTTGCCGTAGCATTTATTTGATTGATACATGGTGCTTGACGTCATCTCCTTGTGTAGGATTGATACGGTGTTGACGTCATCTCACTGGGTGGATGATTGGCGTCAAAAAGTTCCTTTATTCAATGTTTGGGGTTTAAACCTTTGCACTATCAGCTTGACTTTTCTATCCACGGTGAGTTTATCCTGAGTAAACTTTCTCTGTTGGGGCGTGTGTCGGCTGGTTGCGGGTTTCTTTTCTTTTTTCTTCCTGTTCCGGGAACCCCAGCTGGAACCGAAATATATTCGAAGGTAGTTTCAATCGGCCCCCAATGCAACTGAAATGTTGGCTCCCCCAAATCACCACCAATTCCCCCGGGGTTGTTAGTTGTAAATGCAACAGACCGTGCATTTCCTAGGGGGGCGGTTTGTTAGGCCAAAACGAAATTTAGAATTTGCGCTCGGTTAATTTTCCCCAAAGAGGTTTCTTGCGTTTGGTCTCATGGGGGGCCCCAATCTTCCATGTATCGACACGATGCGTTACAGTGTTTTTCCCAAAAACCTTTCCGAGACCTTTTTTTTTGCACTGGGTTTTAAATCTCGATGCTTTCCAGTGTTCACCGCTGAGTAGTCGGGTAACCCCGTTTTACGCATTCCTCTCACCACCCGGCACCCGCGTTTTGTTCTGCTTTGGATTCAGCCGATACTTTTTATTCGTTACGTATCGTTCATTGAATTTGCCCCAAAGCCATTTGTCTTTTTGTTCCATTTTCTCTCATGTTGTTTCTCTTTAATGGGTTTTCAATGGAATAAATCTGCCATCAGGATGTTAACTACATGACTATTGTCTACTGATGGCCAAGGATAAAACGGATTTCCAACAATCCCAACGTATCCTAAATTCCCCCCGTATTCTCCCAAAAACATTCTTCAACAACGTATTCTCAACACCGTATTCTCAAACTGTTTTTAAAAACGTATTTCTAACACCGTACTCTCCCAAAACGTTTTTTCCCAAAACAATTCCCAACCACGTATTTTCCCAAAATCGTATTCTCCACTACGTATTCTCCAAAAATTCCCCCAAAACCGTATTCTCAAAAATATTTCAAAACCGTATTCTCCCCACCGTATCTTTAACCTGTGTTCTCCAACAAGATTCTCCCAAAACCGTATTCTCAAAATATTTTTTAACCCGTATTCTACAACACCGATTCTCCCACCTTCCAAAAATTCTATAAAAAACCTTATTTTCCCATATTCTCAACACTGTAGTATACTCCAACCTGTATTCTCCCAAAAATTATTCTCAACGTATAAACCCAAAACTGCATTTTTAACTTTTCCCAACTTTTCCAACAACTATTCTCCAAAAAAAATTTCTCCAACAAGTATTCTAACAAAGTATTCTCCCCCTTCCGAACGCCATATTCTCCACAACATATTCTCAACAACTATTCTCCCAAAAAAGTATTCTCCAACAAAGTATTCTCCAAACCCATTCTCCAACAACATATTCTCGAAAGCCAATTCTCCAACAACCTATTCTCAACCCATATTCTCCAACAACATATTCTCCAACAAAATATTCTCCAACAACGTATTCTCAACAACGTATTCTCAACAAAATTCTCCCCCATTCTCCCAAAGCCATATTCTCCAAAACATATTCTCCAACAACATATTCTCCAACAACATATTCTCCAACAACATATTCTCCAACAACATATTCTAACAACCTATTCTCCCAAAAAATATTCTCCCCAAAAATTTCCCAAAAACAATTCTCCAACAACATATTCTCCAAAAACCCTTTTTCCCAAAGCCATATTCTCAACGCCATATTCTCCCAAAAACCTAGTCTCAGGCCCTATTCTCCCAAAAACATATTCTCCCAAAGCCATATTCTCCAACAACATATTCTCCAACAACATATTCTCCCAAAAAATATTCTCCAACGCCATATTCTCCCAAAAACAATTTCCCAAAAACAATTCCAACCTATTCTAACCCATATTCTCCAACAACATATTTAAAAATATTCTCCAACAACATATTCTCCAACAACATATTCTCCAACAACATATTATCCAACAACATATTCTCCAACAACCTATTCTCCAACAACATATTCTTCAACGCCATATTCTCCAACAACATATTCTCCCAAAAACATATTCTCCCAAACCCCTATTCTCCAAAACATATTCTCCAACAACTTATTCTCCAACAACATATTCTCCAACAACATATTCTCCAAAAACATATTCTCCCAAAAACATATTCTCAACATACCACATGGTCTGAAATATATTACTTTCATGTCACATGAATGTTTCCGGGGGGAGCAAAAAGTAAAATAAAAAAAAGAGTTGGTAGTTTACTAAGATGAAAAACATCCGCATTAAATTGTTTTATAAAAGTCAATTTTCCCGGGGGTTAAACCCCCCCAATCGCCCCCCATTTCTTCGTATTGACGATCACGGTACTTACTTTCCGAACTTAGGTAAAAAAGCAAAGAATATGAAATTTATCTAATGAAAATTAGCATTATTATTATTTTTATAGACATTTAACAACTTACCTTTCGGGTTTAACCTGCTCTGTGAGATGACTGGCGTCGGATATCACCATAAACATAGGATTACTGTTTGAGTATGGGTACAGAATTACCTGAAATATTCGTCTCTCATTTCCATCAACAGCATTAGATGAAACATGAACAGAGGCAGTACCGGTCTGATTAGTTGGTTGTTTAAGTGCAAGATTTCGTCCTGTGATATCAACAATATAATAACAATATCACAATTGTGCTTGAGTTTATACACAAACATATTTTATTTGAAGTTAATACAGTAAGTTTAATTCTCTATTCTACACAACTGTTTCCTACTCTTCTTCTGGAGTATATGATTTTGTGTATGATTTATTGCTGACCACATACTGGGCAGTCAGTTTTATGTCAGTCAGGTTCCTCATAGTTTAGTTGGTTGTTTGGGAAGCATAATGTGAGGTGAGACATTGTTTCTCAGTTCATACAGTAGAGGGTATCTTGCAGGATATGCTTCGATGTCTATTCAACCTGCTGACACTGGCAAAGAGATGTTTGACTTATTCCTGGAGTATGTAAGTGTGTGTTGAGTGTGCAATGTCGGTATGTAGGCAAAATATAATGACCTACACTTTTCTGCTGAAGTCTTTGAGAAAGTATTTTCCATATTAAAAACCAGTGTTTATCTTCCAGTCTACTGCAAATGTTTGCTATACACGATAAACAGTGGCTGGTAGATTTATTCTTCACTACTGCCTTCCTTTGCCAAGACATCGTAACTCACATTACATTCTATAAAACAGTGAGCTTGAATATACTGCAGGTCAAATTATAGTTCCCTTTCTAAGACTAGAAAAAATATTTTGCTAAATTGTGAGTGACTAGAGCTTCTATTATTTTTTCAAACTCCTTTTGATAAATTATAATTATATCAACTAGTAGTGAGATACATCTGTATGTGTTATTTGCTGTTGATTTACATTCATTTTACAAATAAATACAATTATGAATTTCTGCGAGTTTTCATGTGATTCGTCTTCTACAAATGTGTGTGGATTCTAACCAACCTTATCTGAAGAATAATTATGAAACAAATAGAAACATATAATAATTGATATTACTAGATAGTAGATGTAAAAAGAGAGTTCCATGTCACCCGGACTACAAAGGCAAGCCGTGAGCCACCCGGACTACCAAGGGGAGCCATGAGCCACCCGGACTACCAAGGGGAGCCGTGAGCCACCCGGACTACCAAGGGGAGCCATGAGCCACCCGGACTACCAAGGGGAGCGGTGAGTCACCCGGACTACCAAGGGGAGCCGTGAGCCACCCGGACTACCAAGGGGAGCCATGAGCCACCCGGACTACCAAGGGGAGCCATGAGCCACCCGGACTACCAAGGGGAGCCGTGAGCCACCCGGACTACCAAGGGGAGCCATGAGCCACCCGGACTACCAGGGTGGAGCCACCCGGACTACCAAGGAGCGGTGAGTCACCCGGACTCCCAAAGGGTAGCCATGAGTCACCCTGACTACCAAGGGTAGCCGTGAGCCACCCTGACTACCAAGTGGAGCCGTGAGTCACCCTGACTACCAAGGGGAGCCGTGAGCCACCCGGACTACCAAGGGGAGCCGTGAGCCACCCGGACTACAAGGGGGAGCCGTGAGTCACCCGGACTCCCAAAGGGGGAGCCGTGAGCCCCTGACTACCAAGGGGAGCCGTGAGTCACCCGGAGTACCAAGTGGAGCCGTGAGCCACTCGGACTACCAAGGGGACCCGTGAGCCACCCGGACTACCAAGGGGAGCCGTGAGTCACCCGGACTCCCAAAGGGGGAGCCGTGAGCCACCCTGACTACCAAGGGGACCCGTGAGCCACCCTGACTCCCAAGAGGGCCATGAGCCACTCGGACTCCCAAAGGGGAGCCGTGAGCCACCCACCTACGATTTCCACCCCTACCCCCCCCTCACTACCAGCCCCCCTTGGTTCTCCGGGTGACTTGAAACTCTCTTTAAAAAGGTAGCCAAATATATAGTATACAAACGCTGGAAGACTGTATAGTGGACGTAGAAATGTTCGACTAGGTTGTCGACTCGGGAGATGTCGGACAGAAGGTTCCTTGAAACGTTTCCCATGGTTCTATATAGCTTTTTCTACTCGACGAGTTGTGGAAAAACGGAACGAGACCCTCGAAAGGATTGGAAAAATTCGAGAAGAGCAGAAATATTTCGTTGTGGGACAGAACTTCGAATGTGCTCTATGTAGATGATGGGCTCGTGTGTGGCTGTTATACAGGGTGTTCAAGATTAAAGCAGCCCCATTGACACATCGAAAGTTGCCAGATAATCTATCGCGTTATGTTTATGTACTATTTAAACCGGTTCTGACTAGCTCGTTTTACGTCACATTTGTTCATCGCCCCTTCCCGCACTACAATTACATACCGTCACATAACCTTGACCTATACTACGTCATAACTGAACCTTCTCATTTTCATACATATATGCTAGATTGACTCCATTCACAGGCTGCTATTATCTTGAACACCCTGTAGAAGAACTTCGATCCTTCCTTGAAAATGTTGGATATGCATTCCTTGGGACAAATTGTGGGACACATCTGTGTGGAAACTGCACTAGAGTGAAGCGACTGGAAGTGGGGTACGCTCTATGTGGTCGGTTGACATCGCAATTTTGCAGTCTGTGTACAAGAGGGTCTTGTGGACGGCTAGTAGTCCTCTCGTAGAACTAGGGTGGATTTTCCCTTTTTGTATAGCACATTTGAAAGTATAGGAAATCTATGAGTACGGATCTGCAGAGATTTCGCTATGGTCGTATGTGGCGTTTTCCGTTCCACGGGTTTCTGGAAAAAAACGCAATACATACGAAAGAAACTCTTGTCGAAGAGACTGGAGTGTACGAAAAGAACTATGATCTTTTGCTGTAGGGCAGAATTACAATTGTGCAGCGGAAGTTCTCAGTCCCATCTCGGAAGAAACTGCACAAGAGTGGTTGGGTTGGATCCGGGCAAACTATATGCCGTTTGATTCGGTGGAGATGTCGTACTCTGTATTGAAATGGATTATATCTTGTAGTATCTGTTATAGAAAAATGGCGAGCGTTGCTAGACGACTCTGCTTTTTCTGCGCTGTTGTCCTAGTTGCCCCGAGTCTGCAGCAAATCGGGCGAAGGCCATCACTAGTGATTTTTCCCGCCATGTTTCTCAACCTGAAGAAACCATCCAAACACCGGCGTCTCTACATCGCTAGTTGCTTCTCCAGTTGCGCCAATGGGCTATAGATACAGTATTGTTCGAGGTGTGGCACGATTTTCTGTCTGGGAGTACCTCCTACAGTCGTATTCCCCTTCAAACATATCTTCCGAACTAGTTCAATCGTTGGTAGGTGGAGACTGGATCCAAAAACACATGTGAGATTGGATTTCTTCCGATTGTAATACTTCTATCTGTTCGTATACTTCCTGCGATTCGTCTATGAGTGCATGTATGCTTGCTTCTTGTCATTGAAGGTGTTGCAACAACAACGACCGGATTCCAGAGTATAATTTTTCCTCCACCTTGTGGTACAAAAGACGTTGTCGGTATAACGTCGATATATAGGATGTACTTTGAAATGCAGTATATTTTTCTCTTGTACTTATCTTTTTCCCATTTGGAAATTCTCGACACATTCTTCTAGGACTTTCGATAGCCCTTTCGTTGTCAACACACACATTGTACGCATATCCACGCCGTGTCTTTGTTCTTGCAAAATGACGCGAATACAACTAGTCGCGGTTCTATAGAAATTTTTGGGAGTTTTCGTTTTCGTCGCGCTGGCCTGGTCGTCTATATCCGAGAATCTGGGCCTGGTCGTCTATATCCGAGAATCTGGAAACATATTGTCCTTCCTTGTACTTGATCCAACAGTTTCTCTGTTGCTTTTCTTCAGTGCATCAGTACCTCTTTGTAGTGAATAGATAGAAACAGTTTGTGTCTTTGTTGTACTTCGACGAGTTTCCGCAATTTATCGATCTCGTTCTGGCGTTTTTTGCCTCTGTTCTCTATCCCGAAGTAGCTGTGCTTCTCTCAATCCTATCGTTCGTTGTCTGCGGACGTATATCTCTCGTTGATACAACTAGAGAGATATACTCGTTGATACAACTAGAGAGATATACTCATTGATACAACTAGAGATATATACTCGTTGATACAACTAGAGAGATATACCAACACTAATATACAAGTTGTACATGTAAAGTTTAGAGCCGCGGTAGCGTAGTTGTTAGTGAACTCGCTTCTCAAGGCTGGTGGTCAGGGTTCAACTCCCGCAGTGGGCGTGGAATTTTTCCCGACCGCGACGGCTCTCAGGTCGACTCTCCAGATCACATTGTGTGCCAACGGTCAATGAAAATACAGGCCTAACATGGTATTACCCAGGTACCACAAGGTTCCTTTACTATTTCTTTTTTTTTTACATGTAAAGTTTATACTTACCACCACTAATATACAAGTTGTACATATAAAGTTTATACATACCACCACTAATATACAAGTTGTACATATAAAGTTTATACTTACCATCACTAATATACAAGTTGTACATATAAAGTTTATACATACCACCACTAATATACAAGTTGTACATATAAAGTTTATACATACCACCACTAATATACAAGTTGTACATATAAAGTTTATACATACCACCACTAATATACAAGTTGTACATATAAAGTTTATACATATTACCACTAATATACAAGTTGTACATATAAAGTTTATACTTACCATCACTAATATACAAGTTGTACATATAAAGTTTATACTTACCACCACTAATATGCAAGTTGTACATATAAAGTTTATACTTACCACCACTAATATACAAGTTGTACATATACAGTTTATACATACCACCACTAATATACAAGTTGTACATATAAAGTTTATACATACCATCACTAATATACAAGTTGTACATATACAGTTTATACTTACCACCACTAATATACAAGTTGTACATATAAAGTTTATACTTACCATCACTAATATACAAGTTGTACATATAAAGTTTATACTTACCACCACTAATATGCAAGTTGTACATATAAAGTTTATACTTACCACCACTAATATACAAGTTGTACATATAAAGTTTATACATACCACCACTAATATACAAGTTGTACATATAAAGTTTATACATACCATCACTAATATACAAGTTGTACATATAAAGTTTATACTTACCACCACTAATATACAAGTTGTACATATAAAGTTTATACTTACCATCACTAATATACAAGTTGTACATGTAAAGTTTATACTTAGAATCACTAATATACAAGTTGTACATATAAAGTTTATACTTACCATCACTAATATACAAGTGGTATATATAAAGTTTATACATACCACCACTAATATACAAGTTGTACATATAAAGTTTATACTTACCATCACTAATATACAAGTTGTACATATAAAGTTTATACTTACCACCACTAATATACAAGTTGTACATATAAAGTTTATACTTATCACCACTAATATACAAGTTGTACATATAAAGTTTATACATACCACCACTAATATACAAGTTGTACATATACAGTTTATACTTACCACCACTAATATACAAGTTGTACATATAAAGTTTATACTTACCACCACTAATATACAAGTTGTACATTTACAGTTTATACATACCACCACTAATATACAAGTTGTACATATACAGTTTATACTTACCACCACTAATATACAAGTTGTACATATAAAGTTTATACTTATCATCACTAATATACAAGTTGTACATATAAAGTTTATAATTACCACCACTAATATACAAGTTGTACATATAAAGTTTATACTTACCACCACTAATATACAAGTTGTACATATAAAGTTTATACTTACCACCACTGATATGCAAGTTGTACATATAAAGTTTATACTTACCACCACTGATATACAAGTTGTACATATAAAGTTTATACTTACCATCACTAATATACAAGTTGTACATATAAAGTTTATACTTACCACCACTAATATACAAGTTGTACATATACAGTTTATACATACCACCACTAATATACAAGTTGTACATATACAGTTTATACTTACCACCACTAATATACAAGTTGTACATATAAAGTTTATAATTACCAAAACTAATATACAAGTTGTACATATAAAGTTTATACTTACCACCACTAATATACAAGTTGTACATATAAAGTTTATACTTACCACCACTGATATGCAAGTTGTACATATACAGTATATACTTACCATCACTAATATACAAGTTGTACATATAAAGTTTATACTTACCACCACTAATATACAAGTTGTACATATACAGATTATACATACCACCACTAATATGCAAGCTGCATAAATAACCAATACTATTTCCTGTAACTTCAACTCGGTTTACAGGAAGCCTTCCTTCGCAATAAATGTCTGTTATTTTGTTAGAGATAATAAAATCTTTCCGGACCCTACATGCTGTTTTATTGTTGAGCTTTACTTCTACAGGCGATGAAATGATGCCTTAAAATAGAAAATAAACACACATGCATGTATACACTTCATATTTGTCTTGTTGAATGCCAGATAGTATTCTCGTAATAGTACAACATACGATCTAACAGCACAGGGATGTGCACATTGCATCGAGTTTCACAATATGGCTCTTTACATCTCCACAGAAATGGTAAGTGTCCTGCCAAAAGCATTTTAAATGTACTAGGTAACTCTGGAAAAAAACATTCACACAGGAACAATTCTTTCTGGATTTAAACCCACAATTTTCACAATGTAAAAAGTAAACGCAAGATTTTACTTCATTCTATCGCGTTTGCTAATATGTGTTTGCTAATATGTGTTTGCTAATATACGTTTGTTAATATGTGTTTGCTAATATACGTTTGTTAATATGTGTTTGTTAATATGTGTTTGCTAATATGTGTTTGCTAATATGTGTTTGCTAATATGTGTTTGCTAATATGTGTTTGTTAATATGCTTTTGCTAATATGCTTTTGCTAATACGCGTTTGCTAATACGCGTTTGCTAATACGTTTGCTAATACGCGTTTGCTAATATGTGTTTGCTAATATACGTTTGTTAATATGTGTTTGCTAATATACGTTTGTTAATATGTGTTTGCTAATATACGTTTGTTAATATGTGTTTGCTAATATGTGTTTGCTAATATACGTTTGTTAATATGTGTTTGCTAATATGTGTTTGCTAATATGCGTTTGCTAATATGTGTTTGTTAATATGTGTTTGCTAATATGCGTTTGCTAATATGCGTTTGCTAATATGTGTTTGCTAATATACGTTTGCTAATATCGTTTGCTAATATGTGTTTGTTAATATGTGTTTGCTAATATGTGTTTGTTAATATGTGTTTGCTAATATACGGGTAATATGTGTTTGCTAATATGCGTTTGCTAATATGCGTTTGCTAATATGTGTTTGTTAATATGCGTTTGCTAATATGAGTTTGTTAATATGCGTTAGCTAATATGTGTTTGTTAATATGTGTTTGTTAATATGCGTTTGCTAATATGCGTTTGTTAATATGCGTTTGATAATATGTGTTTGTTAATATACGTTTGCTAATATGTGTTTGCTAATATGCGTTTGCTAATATGTGTTTGTTAATATGCGTTTGCTAATATGCGTTTGTTAATATGTGTTTGCTAATATGTGTTTGTTAATATGCGTTTGCTAATATGTGTTTGCTAATATGTGTTTGTTAAAATGTGTTTGCTAATACGCGTTTGCTAATACGTGTTTGCTAATATGCGTTTGCTAATATGTGTTTGCTAATATGTGTTTGTTAATATGTGTTTTCCGGTTCAAGTTGGCGAACGCCAAAGTGTTGTTTTTGTGCGGTGCTAATATTTCGTCTAAGATGGATGGTTAATTTCATATGCAGATAGCTATGCAAAGTGAATAGGAAGTCCATTCACTGAGGATCTTCGCCGGTGCTACGGAGTTTCGTGCATATGTGCTGAAATTTTCCTCAGTGTGTGTTTTTTGCGTGTGGTGACGGTTTGTTTTGGTTTTCGTTCAGTTCAAGATGGCGGACGTCGATTACAATAACGTTACGATCAAACGTAGAAACAAAAGAGGACGACGGCCAAGACAGGGTCGGCGAGCAGGCGCACGGCGAACACGGCTTAAATACGTCCGCTTGGACATGGCGTAATGCAGCGGTGTTCGCCTACGATGTCTATGAGGGTTTCACTCGGGCATTGAGACATGTGCTGCTGCAATTGACTTTGAAGATGCCTATAATAGAGTGCCGTTGCATTTTTAATGGTGCAGCTGACTGAACTCAATATCAGCCCATTCCTCCTCAATTGGATCTTTGCGGCCCTCTTCCAGCGAAAGATAGTGTTTAAATGTGGCAGTTGGGCGTCATCACCAACAACAATCCCCCCTGGCTTACCACAGGGTCACCATTATCTCCGGTGTTGTTCAATGCCTATACTGTGAGCATCACAAAGAGCAGATCACGGGTAGAGGAAGGACAATGTCATATGCAGATGATGTGTTGGTGTATCGTCAGGGCAAGGATAGAGAACAGCTTGTGGAGGAACTTCAGTCAGAACTCGACCGCATAGGTGGATGGTGCGTTGAAGCAGGAGCATTGGTCAACCCCACAAAAGCAGCGGTGACATGGTTCTCTTTAAACAACCACATCGTCAACACTCCAACACCATCTGTGGTTTTATGTTCAGAGGTGGTGGAGCGATCTCAGTCTATGAAATACCTGGGGTTGCGTTTTGATCGTAGTCTAGCTTTTACGGAACACATAGCTCATGTGATAATGAAGGCGAGAAAAGGTTTGCTGGCGATGAGGGTAATGGCTGCGGCGGATTGTGAACAGCGCCATCTTTGTCTTTATACCAGGGTCTGGTCCTTTCTGTGCTTGAGTATGCGCTGGCGATCCTGACTCTCAGTCATAGTCAGATAGAACGACTGGAAAGAATACAGAACGAGGCGATGCGCATTATACTTGGTTGCACTAAAGACACGTCGTGCAGGACGATGCGCTATCTCCTTGACTATCCTACTATGGAGTATAGAATACTGATGAGCCGTGCACAAGCATACCTTCGAGTCAATGCTGACACACAACATCCTCTGCACTTGGAAATAAAGAAACAAAAAAGGAAATAGGTTAAAAGAGGAAAATCTTGGATGGGTCAGGCCGAGGACTGTATTGAACAGGTGTGTACACTTGAAGACATTGATCCAGTGAAGAATGGATACCAGTGCCAGAGCAATCGCTACATCCTTTTCTGTATGCATCGAACTTGATAAAGAATGCAGGCAACGCAACCCACTTGTTGTGGAGGCAGAGGTTCAGGCATTAATTTCTGAGAACGCATCTGAGCATGATGTAATCATTTATACGGATGGTTAGGTGATTCGACATGTGCAGCTCGTGGCTTTCACTGCTCAGGTCGGAGGTGATGTTGTGAAGGAAGACAGTGGTGGTTTTGCCGTGACTACAAGCAGTCTCACTATGGAAATCATGGCGGTTACCAAAGCGATGATTTGGCTAGAATCCTGAAATTTTATCCATGCATGTTTTCTCAGTGACTCAATGAGTATGCTCAGGAAGATTGAAACAGGATTGGCTAGGAGACATTGGATAGAATCGCTGGGGAGGTCTAAGCTGACAAGGATCAGTTTTATTTTTGTGCCAGGGCATGCAGGTGTAAGGGAATGAGCGTGCGGATAGGCTTGCAGGTATGGCTGCTGTCCAAAGCGGACGAGCAATGGACCAGGCTGATATTATAAATTCCTTAAGGGAGAGAGGGCGTGTACATGATTCAGGTGATAGCGGTGAATCCACAACACTAACCAGACTGCAAGAACTCAAAGTTAAGTGTGGTGTAGCTCGACAAGAACGCTATGCTGGCAGACAAAGAAGAATTGTAAACCAACAAAGAACCGGTGTCGTTAGTCGCCACATGCTGATGGACATACTGAGGAAGA